>JANJGN010004281.1:0-34817 GCA_026770705.1 Isurus oxyrinchus | reverse complement strand
GGGTAGGGGAGGGGTGTGTGTGAGGAGGGTAGGGGAGGGTGAGGGGAGGGATGGTTTGAGGTTTCAGAGGCGGAGGGTAGGGTAGGGGAGGGGACACCCTGCGATCCAATTGTCAGCACCATCACCTTCAGTCCCTCTGGTCGAGATCCCGCATTAACTGGAAGTTTCGCTGTAGCTCAAAGGGCAGGTTCTCGATACCTGGACAGGCAGAGAGAGAGGGAGAGAGAGAGGGGAGAGAGAGAGAGAGAACACGCTCAGTTTGGATTATATACCCTCAACACCGCCCCGGAGAACATCCACGCAATAAATTCAGAGGGAAAGAGTTCGAAAGTGAGAGAGAGGAACTTGGAGTTTTTACTTCCAAACCTGCAGAAAGGTTGCTTGTTAATAGGGGCGACAGAAAAGGGGAATGTTACTGTTCATGTGGGGGGAGATGGAGGGAAAGAGAAAGAGAGAGAGAGAGAGAGACAGAAAAAGAAAACAGCGATGAAGAGACAGTGAGAGATATATAGAGAGAGATAGTGAGGGACAGAGACAGAGAGAGAGAGTGAGAGACAGAGAGAAAGGACAGAGAGAGACAGTGAGACAGAGTGAGACAGAGAGACAGAGAGAGAGAGAGACAGAGAGAGAGAGAGAGGACAGAGGACAGAGTGAGAGACAGAGATAGAGACAGAGTGAGAGACAGAGAGACAGATAGAGAGAGACAGAGAGAGACAGAGAGAGAGAGAGAGGACAGAGAGAGAGACAGTGAGACAGTGAGACAGAGAGAGAGAGAGACAGAGAGAGAGAGAGAGACAGAGAGAGAGAGAGACAGAGAGGACAGAGATAGAGACAGAGTGAGAGACAGAGAGAGAGAGACAGATAGAGAGAGACAGAGAGAGAGAGAGACAGAGATAGAGAGACAGAGAGAGAGAGAGAGAGAGGACAGACAGAGAGATTGAGACAGAGAGAGAGAGAGAGACAGAGAGAGAGAGAGAGACAGACAGAGAGATTGAGACAGAGAGAGAGGAGGCAGAGATCGGGAGACAGAAGCGAGCGAGAGAGAGAAAGTGAGAGAGAGAGGACAGACAGAGACAGAGAGAGAGCGAGAGAGAGAGACAGAGTGAGAGACAGAGAGAGAGACAGAGGACAGAGATAGAGAGGACAGAGAGAGAGAGAGAGAGGACAGACAGAGAGAGAGAGACAGAGAGAGAGGAGGCAGAGATCGGGAGACAGAAGCGAGCGAGAGAGAGAAAGTGAGAGAGAGACAGACAGAGACAGAGAGAGAGCGAGAGATAGAGACAGAGAGAGAGACAGAGAGAGAGACAGAGATAGAGACAGAGTGAGAGACAGAGAGAGAGACAGAGAGAGAGAGACAGAGAGAGAGAGAGACAGAGAGAGAGAGACAGAGAGAGACAGAGACAGAGAGAGACAGAGACAGAGAGAGAGACAGAGAGAGAGAGACAGAGAGAGAGACAGAGACAGAGAGAGAGAGAGATTGAGACAGAGAGAGAAAGAGGGAGACAGAGAGCGAACCAGACAGAGCAAGAGAGAGAGAGAGAGAGCAAAAGAAAAACAAAGACAGAGGGAGGGAGGCAGAGAGTGAGAGAGAAAATGAGAGACAGGACAGAGAGAGAGAGAGGCGCAGAGAGCGAACCAGAGCGAGGGAGAGAGAGAGACACACACAGACAGGCAGATAGAGAGAGAGAGACAGAGAGACAGAGACAGAGAGAGAGAGGACAGAAAACTGAAGACTGAGGAAGAGAGAGCGAGAGGCCAAGAAAGAGACAGGGAAAGAGAGACGGAGCGAGGGGACTGGGACAGAGAGAGAGAGACAGACAGACCGACAGAGACATGGAGATAGATAAAGAGGAACAGGCAGAGAAATAGAGAAAATGGCCAGACAGACAGAGAGCGGCAGACAGAGAGAAAGAGACAGAGAGTGGCAGACAGAGAGAGAGAGACAGAGAGCGGCAGACAGAGAGAGAGAGACAGAGAGCGGCAGACAGAGAGGGAGAGGAGAGAGAGCGGCAGACAGAGAGGGAGAGAGAGAGCGCGGCAGACAGAGAGAAAGAGAGAGACAGAGAGCGGCAGACAGAGAGAAAGAGACAGAGAGCGGCAGGACAGAGAGAGAGAGAGAGAGACAGAGAGCGGCAAACAGAGAGAGAGAGTGAGGGACACAGAGCGAGAAAAAGAGGGAGAGGGAGCGAGAGGACAAAGGTCCACTCGGAGAAGATGTTTCCAGTGAACAGAGAGGCCAGGAGAACCGTGACTGTACGATGTAGAACCAGTCAGTTGACGGTACAGAATGGAAACATGGCTGAGAAGAGGGGCCTCGGCACTGAAGCTTTTCCTTTTGCAATCAAACACAAGAATGCCAAAACTTTCAAGCAATCGCATGGCGGGGGGGTGGGGGGGGGGTGGGGGGGGGGGGGGGAGAAGGGCCGGACGGGCTCTGTCAACTCTTGACTGGCCAAGGTGTCGCCCCCGGGGGAGCTCTGCCAGCTCCCGGGACAAGTCACGGGAGGCGCGAGGGCTCGAACCCGCCCCTTTCGACGCGACTGTACCGCTGGCGAGCAACCGCTGAACAACCCTGAGTGCGCCAACGGCCGACAACCCCAACAAGGAACTTAACACGCCTCATTTCCCCCTCGCTTAGGAGCCACGATACGTTCAAGGGGTGGCAACCCGCCCTGTACCAAGAGCGAGTCAGCGATAACTCCAGACCCACGGCGATGTGGTTGACTCTTCGGTCTTCAGAGCCGGAGGATTCGAGTACGGGAAACTGGGGAAATCTTGCTGCAATTGTTACAGGGCCTTGGTGAGACCACTCCTGGTTTTGGTCTCCTTATCCGAGGAAGGATGTACTCGCTATAGAGGGAGGGCAAGCGACTGATTCCTGGGATGGTGGGACCGACACAGGAGAAGAGATTGACACGATTAGGATTATATTCGCTGGAGTTCAGAAGAATGAGGTGGGGTATCTCATGGAAACCTATAAAATTCTAGCAGGACTAGGCAGGGTAGATGCAGGAAGGATGTTCCCGATGGTGGGGGGAGTCCAGAAACCGGGGGGGGGGGGGGGGGGGGGGGGGGGGTCACAGACTGAGGATACGGGGTAGACCATTTAGGACTGAGATGAGGAGACATTTCTTCACCCAGAGAGTGGTGAGCCTGTGGAATTTGTTACCACCAGGAAGTAGTTGAGACCAAAACATTGTACGTTTTCAAGGAGGGGTTAGGTATAGCTCTTGGGGGGGCCAAAGGGATCAAAGGGTATGGGGAGAGAGAGCGGGAGCAGGGCTATTGAGTTTGGATGATCGGCCATGTTCATATTGAATGGTGGAGCAGGTTCGAAGGGCTGAATGGTGTCAGGGGCGAGGGGAAGCTGGGCATGTTCTCCCGAGAGAGAGGGGAAGGTCGAGAGGAGATTCGACAGAGTCGATGGGGAGAGACTGTTTCCCATTGGAGGGGGGAAGGATCGAGGAGCAGAGTGGACTGGCGTCTGAATCAACCTCTCTGGGTCTATCCACCTACCTGTCCGCCCTTCCTATCTGCCCATCCGTCGATCTGTTTTCTATCACGATCTATCGGCATCTCACAATCCGTCACTTCATCAGGCTATCTATCACTCTGTTCGTCTATCCGTCTACCTATCTCAGTCCAGTTTTCTATCTATCTCGAGCGCTGTCTCTCTCTCTCTCTCTGCTTATCCACCCATCTATCTCTCTGGCCTATCTACCTACCTGTCTTATCTTCCACTCCTTGATCTATTTTTCCATCTCTCTCTTTCTCCCTCTTTATCCGTTTGTCTCTGTCACTCCGGGCTGACTCCCTCCCACCCCCTCTCTGTCTGTCTCTCTATCTCTGTCTCTCTATCCCGCTTCTTCTCTCCATCTGTCTCTCCTCTCTTGCTCGCTCCGTCTCTCTCTTTCACTCTCGCTCTATCACCATCTCTCTCTCTCTCTCTGTCGCCATCTCTCTCTCTCGCTGTCACCATGGTCTATCTTGCTCTGTCGCCATCTCTCCCTCTCTCGCTCTGTCACCATCTCTCCCTCTCGCTGTCACCATCTCTCCCTCTCGCTCTGTCACCATCTCTCTCTCTCGCTCTGTCGCCATCTCTTTCTCGCTGTCACCATCTCTCTCTCTCGCTCTGTCGCCATCTCTTTCTCGCTGTCACCATCTCTCTCTCTCTCTCTGTCGCCATCTCTTTCTCGCTGTCACCATCTCTCTCTCTTGCTCTGTCACCATCTCTCTCTCTGTCGCCATCTCTCTCTCGCTCTGTCACTATCTCTCACTCAGTCACCATCTCTCTCTCTCGCTCTGTCCGCCATCTCTCTCTCGCTCTGTCACTATCTCTCACTCAGTCATCATCTCTCTCTCTCTCTCTGTCGCCATCTCTCTCTCTCTCTGAAGTCATCTCTCTCTCTCCTGTCGCCATCTCCCTCTCTCGCTCTGTCACCATCTCTCTCTCTCTCTCCCGCTCTGTCGTCATCTCTCTGTCACCATCTCTCTCTCTGTCGCCATCTCTCTCTCTCACTCTGTCGCCATCTCCCTCTCTCTCTCCCGCTCTGTCACCATCTCTCTCTCGCTCTGTCACCATCTCTAACTCGCTGTTGCCATCTCTCTCTCTCTCGCCTGTCCCCATCTTTCTCTCTCTATCACCATCTCTCTCGCTCTGTCGCTATCTCTCTCTCGATCTGTCGCCATCTCTCTCTATCACCATCTCTCTCTGGCTGTGTCACCATCTCTCTCGCTCGGTCACCATCTCTCTCTCTTGCTCTGTCGCCATCTCTCTCTCTCTCGCTCTGTCGCCATCTCTCTCTCTCTCACTCTGTCGCCATCTCTCTCTCGCTCTGTCGCCATCTCTCTCTCGATCTGTCGCCATCTCTCTATCACCATCTCTCTCTCGGTGTGTCACCATCTCTCTCGCTCGGTCACCATCTCTCTCTCTCACTCGCTCTGTCGCCATCTCTCTCTCGCTCTGTCGCCATCTCTCTCTCTCGCTCGGTCACCATCTCTCTCTCTCACTCGCTCTGTCGCCATCTCTCTCTCGCTCTGTCACCATCTCTCTCTCTTGCTCTATCACCATCTCTCTCTCTCTCTATCACCATCTCTCTCTCGCTCTGTCACCATCTCTCTCTCTCTCTTGCTCTATCACCATCTCTCTCTCTCTCTATCACCATCTCTCTCTCACTCTGTCACCATCTCTCTCTCTCTCTTGCTCTATCACCATCTCTCTCTCTATCACCATCTCTCTCTCGCTCTGTCACCATCTCTCTCGCTCAGTCACCATCTCTCTCTCTCTTGCTCTGTCGCCATCACTCTCTCTCTCACTCTGTCACCATCTCCTTCTCTCGGTCTGTCCGCCATCTCTCTCTCTCGGTCCTGTCCGCCATCTCTCTCTCCCCTCGCTCTGTCGCTATCTCTCTCCCTCTATCACCATCTCTCTCTCGGTCCTGTCGCCATTTCTCTCTCCCTCGCTCTGTCGCTATCTCTCTCTCTCTATCACCATCTCTCTCTCTCGCTCAGTCACCATCTCTCTCTCTCTTGCTCTGTCGCCATCACACTCTCTCTCACTCTGTCACCAACTCTCTCTCTTGGTCTGTCGCCATCTCTCTCTCTCGGTCTGTCACCATCTCTCTCTCCCTCGCTCTGTCGCTATCTCTCTCTCTCCCTCTATCACCATCTCTCTCTTGGTCTGTCGCCATCTCTCTCTCCCTCGCTCTGTCGCTATCTCTCTCTCTGTCACCATCTCTCTCTCGCTCTGTCACCATCTCTCTCTCTCTCGCTCTGTCACCATCTCTCTCTCTTGGTCACCATCTCTCTCTCTCTCTCTCGCTCTGTCGCCATCTCTCTCTCCCCTGCTCTGTCACCATCTCTCTCTCTCGGTCTGTCGCCATCTCTCTCTCTCGGTCTGTCACCATCTCTCTCTCTCGGTCTGTCGCCATCTCTCTCGGTCCTGTCGCCATCTCTCTCTCTCGGTCTGTCGCCATCTCTCTCTCCCTCGCTCTGTTGCTATCTCTTTCTCTCTATCACCATCTCTCTCTCTCGGTCTGTCGCCATCTCTCTCTCCCTCGCTCTGTCGCTATCTCTTTCTCTCTATCACCATCTCTCTCTCTCGGTCCTGTCGCCATCTCTCTCTCTCGGTCTGTCGCCATCTCTCTCTCCCTCGCTCTGTCGCTATCTCTTTCTCTCTATCACCATCTCTCTCTCTCGGTCTGTCGCCATCTCTCTCCCCCCTCGCTCTGTCGCTATCTCTCTCTCGATCTGTCGCCATCTCTCTATCACCATCTCTCTCTCGCTGTGTCACCATCTCTCTCGCTCGGTCACCATCTCTTTCTCTCACTCGCTCTGTCGCCATCTCTCTCTCTCTCGCTCTGTCACCATCACTCTTGCTCTGTCGCCATCTCTCTCTCTAACACCATCTCTCTCTCGCTCTGTCACCATCTCTCTCTCTCTCTCTCTCGCTCTAGCACCATCTCTCTCTCGCTCTGTCACCCATCTCTCTTGCTCTGTCACCATCTCTCTCTCTCTCTCGCTCTGTCGCCATCTCTCTCTCTCTCGCTCCGTTGCCATCACTCTCTCTCTCACTCTGTCACCATCTCCTTCTCTCGGTCTGTCGCCATTTCTCTCTCTCGGTCTGTCGCCATCTCTCTCTCCCTCGCTCTGTCCGCTATCTCTCTCTCTCTCTATCACCATCTCTCTCTCTCGGTCTGTCGCCATCTCTCTCTCCCCTCGCTCTGTCGCTATCTCTCTCCCTCCCTATATCACCATCTCTCTCTCTCGGTCTGTCGCCATCTCTCTCTCCCTCGCTCTGTCGCTATCTCTCTCTCTCTATCACCATCTCTCTCTCTCGGTCTGTCGCCATCTCTCTCTCCCTCGCTCTGTCGCTATCTCTCTCTCTCTCCCTATATCACCATCTCTCTCTCTCGGTCTGTCGCCATCTCTCTCTCCCTCGCTCTGTCGCTATCTCTCTCTCTCTATCACCATCTCTCTCTCTCGGTCTGTCGCCATCTCTCTCTCCCTCGCTCTGTCACCATCTCTCTCTCTCGGTCACCATCTCTCTCTCTCTCTTGCTCTGTCGCCATCTCTCTCTCCCTTGCTCTGTCGCCATCACTCTCTCTCTCACTCTGTCACCATCTCTCTCTCTCGGTCTGTGGCCATCTCTCTCTCTCGGTCCTGTCGCCATCTCTCTCTCCCTCGCTCTGTCGCTATCTCTTTCTCTCTCTCTATCACCATCTCTCTCTCTCGGTCTGTCGCCATCTCTCTCCCCCTCGCTCTGTTGCTATCTCTCTCTCTATGACCATCTCTCTCTCTCGGTCTGTCGCCATCCTCTCTCTCCCTCGCTCTGTTTGCTATCTCTCTCTCTCTATCACCATCTCTCTCTCTCGGTCCTGTCGCCATCTCTCTCTCCCTCGCTCTGTCGCCATCTCTCTCTCTCAGTCTGTCCGCCATCTCTCTCTCCCTCGCTCTGTCGCTATCTCTCTCTCTCTCTCTATCACCATCTCTCTCTCCCTTGCTCTGTCGCTATCTCTCTATCTCTCTCTAACACCATCTCTCTCTTGCTCTGTCACCATCTCTCTCTCTCTCTCTCTGCCGCCATCTCTCACTCTCACTCTGTCGCCATCTCTCTCTATGTCACCAACTCTCTCTCTCTCGCTCTGTTGCCATCTCTCTGTCACCATCTCTCTCTCTCTGTCACCATCTCTCTCTCTCTCGCTCTGTCACCATCTCTCTCTCTCTGTCACCATCTCTCTCGCTCTGTCACCATCTCTCTCTCTCTCGCTCTGTCACCATCTCTCTCTCTCGCTGTGTCACCATCTCTCTCTCTCTCTCTCTATGTCACCATCTCTCTCGCTCTGTCACCATCTCTCTCTCTCTCTGTCACCAACCTCTCTCTCGCTCTGTCACCATCTCTCTCTCTATGTCACCATCTCTCTCTCTCTCTCTGTCGCCATCTCTCTCTCGCTCTGTCACCATCTCTCTCTCTCTCTCTCTGTCACCATCTCTCTCTCTCGCTCTGTCACCATCTCTCCTCTCTCGGTCACCATCTCTCTCTCTCTCTCGCTCCGTCGCCATCTCTCTCTCCCTTGCTCTGTCGCCATCACTCTCTCTCTCACTCTGTCACCATCTCTCTCTCTCGGTCTGTGGCCATCTCTCTCTCTCGGTCTGTCACCATCTCTCTCTCTCTCTCGCTCCGTCGCCATCTCTCTCTCCCTTGCTCTGTCGCCATCACTCTCTCTCTCACTCTGTCACCATCTCTCTCTCTCGGTCTGTGGCCATCTCTCTCTCTCGGTCTGTCGCCATCTCTCTCTCCCTCGCTCTGTCGCTATCTCTTTCTCTCTCTCTATCACCATCTCTCTCTCTCGGTCTGTCGCCATCTCTCTCCCCCTCGCTCTGTTGCTATCTCTCTCTCTCTCTATCACCATCTCTCTCTCTCGGTCTGTCGCCATCTCTCTCTCTCGCTCTGTTGCTATCTCTCTCTCTTTCTATCACCATCTCTCTCTCTCGGTCTGTCGCCATCTCTCTCTCCCTCGCTCTGTTGCTATCTCTCTCTCTCTCTATCACCATCTCTCTCTCTCGCTCTGTCACCATCTCTCTCTCTCGGTCTGTCGCCATCTCTCTCTCCCTCGCTCTGTCGCTATCTCTCTCTCTCAGTCTGTCGCCATCTCTCTCTCCCTCGCTCTGTCGCTATCTCTCTTTCTCTCTCTATCACCATCTCTCTCTCCCTCGCTCTGTCGCTATCTCTCTCTCTTTCTCTAACACCATCTCTCTCTCGCTCTGTCACCATCTCTCTCTCTCTCGCTCTGCCGCCATCTCTCACTCTCACTCTGTCGCCATCTCTCTCTATGTCACCAACTCTCTCTCTCTCTCGCTCTGTTGCCATCTCTCTGTCACCATCTCTCTCTCTCTGTCACCATCTCTCTCTCTCTCGCTCTGTCACCATCTCTCTCTCTCGCTGTGTCACCATCTCTCTCTCTCTCTCTATGTCACCATCTCTCTCGCTCTGTCACCATCTCTCTCTCTCTCGCTCTGTCGCAATCTCTCTCTCTCGCTCTGTCACCATCTCTCTCTCTCGCTGTCACCATCACTCTCTCTCGCTGTCATCATCACTCTCTCTCTGTCACCATCTCTCTCTCTCTCTGTCACCATCTCTCTCTCTCTGTCGCCATCTCTCTCTCTCTCTCTGTCGCCATCTCTCTCTCTCGCTCTGTCACCATCTCTCTCTCTCTCTCGCTCTGTCACCATCTCTCTCTCGCTCTGTCACCATCTCTCTCCCTCTCACTCTGTCGCCATCTCTCTCTCTCTCTCTGTCACCATCTCTCTCTCTCGCTCTGTCGCCATCTCTCTCTCTCGCTCTGTCACCATCTCCCTCTCGCTCTGTCACCATCTCTCTCTCGCTCTGTCACCATCTCCCTCTCGCTCTGTCACCATCTCTCTCTCTCTCTGTCACCATCTCTCTCTCTCTCTCGCTCTATCACCATCTCTTGCTCTCTCTCTGTCACCATCTCTCTCTCTCGCTCTGTCGCCATCTCTCTCGCTCTGTCACCATCTCTCTCTCTCTCTCTCGCTGTTACCATCACTCTCTCTCGCTGTCGCCATCTCTCTCTCTCTCGCTCTGTCGCCATCTCTCTCTCTCACTCTGTCACCATCTCTCTCGCTCTCTCTGTCACCATCCCTCTCTCTCTGTCACCATCTCTCTCTCTCTCTGTCACCATCTCTCTCTCTCTCTGTCGCCATCTCTCTCTCTCTCTGTCGCCATCTCTCTCTCTCGCTCTGTCACCATCTCTCTCGCTCTCTCGCTCTGTCGCCATCTCTCTCTCTCTCGCTCTGTCACCATCTCTCTCCCTCTCGCACTGTCACCATCTCTCTCTCGCTCTGTCACCATCTCTCTCCCTCTCGCTCTGTCGCCATCTCTCTCTCTCTGTCACCATCTCTCTCCCTCTCGCTCTGTCGCCATCTCTCTCTCTCTCGCTCTATCACCATCTCTCGCTCTCTCTGTCACCATCTCTCTCTCTTGCTCTGTCGCCATATCTCTCTCGCTCTGTCACCATCTCTCTCTGTTGCCATCTCTCTCTCTCTCTCTCTGTCACCATCTCTCTCACTCTGTCGCCATCTCTCTCTCTCGCTCTGTCACCATCTCTCTCTCTCTCTCGCTGTCACCATCACTCTCTCTCACTGTCATCATCACTCTCTCTCTGTCACCATCTCTCTCTCTGTCACCATCTCTCTCTCTCTCTGTCGCCATCTCTCTCTCTCTGTCGCCATCTCTCTCTCTCTCTCTCTGTCGCCATCTCTCTCTCTCTCCCTGTCGCCATCTCTCTCTCTCGTTCTGTCGCCATCTCTCTCTCTCTCGCTCTGTCACCATCTCTCTCTCTCTCTATGTCACCATCTTTCTCTCGCTCTGTCACCATCTCTCTCTCTCTCTGTCACCATCTCTCTCTCTCTCGCTCTGTCACCATCTCTCTCTATGCACCATCTTTCTCTCGCTCTGTCACCAACTCTCTCTCTCGCTCTGTCACCATCTCTCTCTCTCTCTCTGTCACCATCTCTCTCTCTCTCTCTGTCGCCATTTCTGTTTCTCGCTCTGTCACCATCTCTCTCTCTCTCGCTCTGTCACCATCTCTCTCTCTCTCTCTGTCACCATCTCTCTCTCTCGCTCTGTCACCATCTCTCTCTCTCTGTCACCATCTCTCTCTCTCTCTCTGTCGCCATTTCTGTTTCTCGCTCTGTCACCATCCCTCCCTCTCACTCTGTCACCATCTCTCTCTCGCTCTGTCACCATCTCTCCCTCTCGCTCTGTCACCATCTCTCCCTCTCGCTCTGTCACCATCTCTCTCTCTTTCTGTCACCATCTCTCTCTCTCTCGCTGTCACCATCTCTCTCTCTCTCGCTCTGTCACCATCTCTCCCTCTCGCTCTGTCACCATCTCTCCCTCTCGCTCTGTCACCATCTCTCGCTCTGTCACCATCTCTCCCTCTCGCTCTGTCACCATCTCTCTCTTGCTCTGTCACCATCTCGCTCTCTCTCTGTCGCCATCTCTTTCTCGCTCTGTCACCATCTCTCTCTCTCTTGCTCTGTCACCATCTCTTTCTCGCTCTGTCACCATCTCTCTCTCTCTTGCTCTGTCGCCATCTCTTTCTCGCTCTGTCACCATCTCTCTCTCTCTTGCTCTGTCGCCATCTCTTTCTCGCTCTGTCGCCATCTCTCTCTCTCTCTGTCACCATCTCTCTCTCTCGCTCTGTCGGCATCTCTCTCTCTCGCTCTGTCACCATCTCTCTCTCTCGCTCTGTCACCATCTCTCTCACTCTGTCGCCATCTCACTCTCTCGGTCTGTCACCATCTCTCTCTCTCTCTCTCTCTGTCACCATCTCTCTCTCTCTGTCACAATCTCTCTCTCTCTGTCACCATCTCTCTCTCGCTGTCACCATCTCTCTCTGTCGCCATCTCTCTCTGTCACCATCTCTCTCTCTCTGTCGCCATCTCTCTCTGTCACCATCTCTCTCTGTCACCATCTCTCTCTCTCTGTCACCATCTCTCTCTCTCGCTCTGTCACCATCTCTCTCTCTCTCTCTGTCACCATCTCTCTCTCGCTGTCACCATCTCTCTCTGTCGCCATCTCTCTCTGTCACCATCTCTCTCTGTCACCATCTCTCTCTCTCGCTCTGTCGCCATCTCTCTCTCTCTGTCACCATCTCTCTCTCTCGCTCTGTCACCATCTCTCTCTCTCTCTCTGTCGCCATCTCTCTCTCTCTCTGTCACCATCTCTCTCTCTCTGTCACCATCTCTCTCTCTCTGTCACCATCTCTCTCTCTCGCTCTGTCGCCATCTCTCTCTCTCGCTCTGTCACCATCTCTCTCTCTCTCGCTCTGTCACCATCTCTCTCTCGCTCTGTCACCATCTCTCTCTCTCGCTCTGTCACCATCTCTCTCTCGCTCTGTCACCATCTCTCTCTCTCGCTCTGTCACCATCTCTCTCTCTCTTGCTCTGTCGCCATCTCTTTCTCGCTCTGTCGCCATCTCTCTCTCGCTCTGTCGGCATCTCTCTCTCTCGCTCTGTCAACATCTCTCTCTCTCCTGTCACCATCTCTCTCTCTCTCTGTCACCATCTCTCTCTCTCTCTGTCACCATCTCTCTCCTTCTGTCACCATCTCTCTCTCTCTCTGTCACCATCTCTCTCTCTCTCTGTCACCATCTCTCTCCTCCTGTCACCATCTCTCTCTCTCTCTGTCACCATCTCTCTCTCTCGCTCTGTCGCCATCTCTCTCTCTCGCTCTGTCGCCATCTCTCTCTCTCTCTCACTCTGTCACCATCTCTCTCTCTCTCTGTCGCCATCTCTCTCTCTCTCTGTCGCCATCTCTCTCTCTCGCTCTGTCGTCATCTCTCTCTCGCTATCACCATCTCTCTCTCTCGCCATCTCTCTCTCTCGCTCTCTCGCCATCTCTCTCTCTCGGTCTGTCATCATCTCTATCGCTCTGTCGCCATCTCTATCGCTCTGTCGCCATCTCTCTCTCTCTCTCTGTCGCCATCTCTCTCTCTCGCTCTGTCGCTATCTCTCTCTGTCACCATCTCTCTCTATCGCTCTGTCGCCATCTCTCTCTATCGCTCTGTCACCATCTCTCTCTATCGCTCTGTCGCCATCTCTCTCTCTCTCGCTCTGTTGCCATCTCTCTCTCTCTCGCTCTGTCGCCATCTCTTTCTCTCGCTCTGTCGCCAACTCTATCTCTGTCATCATCTCACTGTCTCGCTCTGTCGCCATTTCTCTCTTTCTCGCTCTGTCGCCATCTCTCACTCTCTCTCTCTGTCGCCATCTCTCTCTCTCTCTGTCGCCATCTCTCTCTCTCTCGCTCTGTCACCATCTCTCTCTCTCGCTCTGTCGCCATCTCTCTCTCTCGCTCTGTCGCTACCTCTCTCTCTCTCTGTCGCCATTGCTCTCTTTCTCGCTCTGTCGCCATCTCTCACTCTCTCGCTCTGTCGCCATCTCTCTCTCTCTCGCTCTGTCGCCATCTCTCTCTCTCTCGCTCTGTCACCATCTCTCTCCTGCTCTGTCGCCATCTCTCTCTCTCGCTCTGTCACCATCTCTTTCTCTCTCTGTTGCCATCTCTCTCTCTCTCGCTCTGTCGCCATCTCTCTCTCTCTTGCTCTGTCGCCATCTCTCTCTCTCTGTGTCACCATCTCTCTCTCTCTCGCTCTGTCACCATCTCTCTCTCTCTCTGTCGCCATCTCTCTCTCTCTCGCTCTGTCGCCATCTCTCTCTCTCTTGCTCTGTCGCCATCTCTCTCTCTCTCTGTCACCATCTCTCTCTCTCTCTCTGTCACCATCTCTCTCTCGCTCTGTCGCCCTCTCTCTCGAGCTCCGTCACCATCTCTCCCTCTCGCTCTGTCGCCATCTCTCTCTCTCTCGCTCTGTCGCCATCTCTCTCTCGCTCTGTCACCATCTCTCCCTCTCGCTCTGTCACCATCTCTCTCTCTCTTGCTCTGTCGCCATCTCTCTCTCGCTCTGTCACCATCTCTCTCTCTCGCTCTGTCACCATCTCTCTCTCTCACTCTGTCGCCATCTCTCTCTCGTTCTGTCACCATCTCTCTCTCGCTCTGTCACCATCTCTCTCTCTCACTCTGTCGCCATCTCTCTCTTGTTCTGTCACCATCTCTCTCTCGCTCTGTCGCCATCTCTCTCTCTCGCTCTGTCAGCATCTCTCTCGCTCTCTCGCCATCTCTCTCTCTTGCTCTCTCACCATCTCTCTCTCTCTCACTCTGTCGCCATCTCTCTCTCGTTCTGTTGACATCTCTCTCTCGTTCTGTCACCATCTCTCTCTCGCTCTGTCACCATCTCTCTCTCTCTCACTCTGTTGCCATCTCTCTCGCTCTGTCGCCATCTCTTGCTCTGTCACCATCTCTCTCTCGAGCTCTGTCGCCATCTCTCACTCTGTCACCATCTCTCATCTCTCACTCTGTTGCCATCTCTCTCTCGAGCTCTGTCGCCATCTCTCGCTCTGTCACCATCTCTCTCTCTCTCACTCTGTCGCCATCCCTCTCTCGAGCTCTGTCGCCATCTCTCGCTCTGTCACCATCTCGCTCTCTCTCACTCTGTCGCCATCTCTCTCTCTCTCTCTCTCTCGCTCTGTCGCCATCTCTCGCTCTGTCACCATCTCGCTCTCTCTCACTCTGTCGCCATCTCTCTCGCTCTGTCGCCATCTCTTGCTCTGTCGCCATCTCTCTCTCTCGCTTTGTCGCCATCTCTCTCGTTCTGTCGCCATCTCTCTCTCGAGACCTGTCACCATCTCTCTCTCGCATTGCGCCTTTTTTCCAATTGAACAAAATAGCTGCCAGCCATTCTCTGGTTCATTCCTCAGGGGCAGTGTCTCGACCAATCAGAATACAGTCTGGAGTCCAGACTTCCTCCCCTCCTACCCGCACTCACGGATCCAGACTGTCAGGATCCAGAACCCCCGTCGATACTCAGTGATCCAGACTGTCAGAATCCAGACTCCACACTCACTTACACGTGCTAGAAGCTACATATATTAGTGCACAGGGCCCCTGTCCCTAGCAGACAGTGGAATATCTACACACATTGTGCCCTTTTCCTACTAAACAAAACAGGTGCCAGCCACTCCCTGGTTCATTCCTCAGGGCAGCGCCTTGACCAATCAGGATCAACCTGCTGGCCTTGAATTTAAACAAAGCTTGGCGGTGAACTGTCAACGATCAGATAACTGGTGCGTTCCTCGTGGCAACACCTCAACCAATCAAGAGTCCGCGTGCCAATCGGCCTCCTTTAACCGCTGTTACCATCCTGGGCCAGACCCCGGGAGGTGGGTGGGAGGGTGGGGGAGATCTAGTCCGGAGCCAGGAACGTTTTATTTGAAGTGGATCGAGGTTGACATTAAAGGCAGCTGTCTTTGGAATAAAGCTACTAAGTTCTGAACACACAAAACTAACCTAAACGAGACAGGATTGGAAAGATCAAACAATTTACGATGTGTATCTCATACTGTTTAACATTCAGGGTAACTCTGGGGTACACATGAATGAACAGGCAAGCTGCGGTCGGACACAGCACACGGCAGCCCGAGTGGCAGATGCAACCAAGGCAGAGTCCTTGGATTTCTCAAGAATCCCCCAAAGGGTTCTTAGCTTCACCTTCGATGATCTCCCCATGGAATGGTCTCCAAAAGTCTCACCCACTTGGGACCCCGGTAACAATGCCCCCCACCCCCTCCCCAAACCCCACTGGGTTTCCAACCTCGCGCTCTCGGGTCAGTGGCCGTTGCGGGCTGAACGCCAATGCTCCAAAGGGTTGCCTCTGCCCCAGTGGTCTTCTTGGCAAACCCGTGGGCTCCCGGCGGGACTCTCTGCTGAACGTAACTGCGGTCTGTTTCGGTCTCGTTTGTCTACGTGGCACTAGCTGGTGGGCAGACTGCATCAAACCGACTGCCTCAAACGAGAGCAGTTGCCCACTGACCAGAGGGCTGCCCTGGGGACCTATCGGAACCCTCCAAGAGGTCCGACCCGTGCCAGTAGGCAGCAGGCAATGTAACAAGCGCTGGGCCATCCTCTACAGGAAATGCTGTGATCTCCAGAGGCTTCAAATTTAACATCCAGGGACAGACGGACCTATGGATTTAATGACACTGTGTAGGGTTGATCAACTGGCGCTCCCATCACAATTTGGCATTATTGCCGATTCACCTGATGAGTGCAAGACGAAAAGCTTCGACAAGTGGTCATTTTTCAGCAACAATAGAGTGTATCAGAGTAATATTAACACACTGTCTGGATGATGTCTCTCTCTCTCTCTGTATATCATATTATATTAGAGTATTGTTAACACACAATGTCTGCATAATGTCTCTATCTCTGTATATTATATTATATTAGAGTATTGTTAACACACACCGTCTGGATAATGTCTCTCTCTCTCTGTATATATTATATTAGAGTATTGTTAACACACACTGTCTGGACAATGTCTCTCTCTGTATATTATATTAGAGTATTGTTAACACACACTGTCTGGACAATGTCTCTCTCTGTATATTATATTAGAGTATTGTTAACACAAACTGTCTGGACAATGTCTCTCTCTGTATATTATATTAGCGTATTGTTAACACACACCGTCTGGATAATGTCTCTCTCTCTCTGTATATATTATATTAGAGTATTGTTAACACACACTGTCTGGACAATGTCTCTCTCTGTATATTATATTAGCGTATTGTTAACACACACTGTCTGGACAATGTCTCTCTCTGTATATTATATTAGCGTATTGTTAACACACACTGTCTGTATAATGTCTCTCTCTCTCTGTATATATTATATTAGAGTATTGTTAACACACACTATCTGGATAATAATCTCTCTCTCGCTATATATTATATTAGAGTATTGTTAACAAACACTGTCTGGATAATGTCTCTCTCTCTGTATAGTATATTATATTAGAGTACTGTTAACACACTGTCTGGATAATGTCTCTCTCTCTCTCTGTATATTATATTATATTAGAGTATTGTTAACACACACTGTCTGGATAATGCCTCTCTCTCTCTGTATATTATATTATATTAGAGTATTGTTAACACACACTGTCTGGATAATGTCTCTCTCTCTGTATATTATATTAGAGTATTATTAACACACACTGTCTGGACAATGTCTCTCTCTGTATATTATATTAGAGTATTGTTAACACACACTGTCTGGATAATGTCTCTCTCTCTCTGTATATTATATTAGAGTATTGTTAACACACACTGTCTGGACAATGTCTCTCTCTGTATATTATATTAGAGTATTGTAAACACATACTGTCTGGATAATGTATCTCTCTCTCTGTATATTATATTATATTAGAGTATTGTTAACACACACTGTCTGGATAATGCCACTCTCTCTCTGTACATTATATTAGAGTATTATTAACATAACATTGTCTGGACAATGTCTCTCTCTGTATATTATATTAGAGTATTGTCAACACACACTGTCTGGCTAATGAGTATGGTTCATACACACTGTCTAGACAATGTCTCTCTCTGTATCTTATATTAGAGTATGGTTAACACACGCTGTCTGGATCATGTCTCTCTCTCTGTGTATATTATATTGTATTAGAGTATTGTTAATACATACTGTCTGGATAATGTCTCTCTCTCTCTGTATATAATATTGTATCAGAGTATTGTTAACACACACTGTCTGGATAATGTCTCTCTCTCTCTGTATATTATATTATATTATAGTATTGTTAACACACACGGTCTGGATAATGCCACTCTCTCACTCTGTATATTATATTAGAGTATTATTAACATAACACTGTCTGGACAATGTCTCTCTCTGTATATATTAGAGTACTGTTAACACACACTGTCTGGATCATGTCTCTCTCTCTATATATATTACATTGTATTAGAGTATTATTAATACATACTGTCTGGCTAATGTCTCTCTCTCTCTGTATATTATATTATATTAGAGTATTGTTAACACATAGTTTGGATAATGTCTCTCTCTCTCTGTATATTATATTATAGTATTGTTAATACACACTGTCTGGATAATGTCTCTCTCTCTCTGTATATTATATTATGTTAGAGTATTGTTAACACACACAGTCTGGATAATGTCTCTCTCTATATATATATTATATTATATTAGAGTATTGTTAACACACACTGTCTGGATAATGTCTCTCTCCCTGTATCTTAACACACTGTCTGGATAATGTCTCTCTCACTGTATATTATATAATGTTAGAGTAGTGTTGACACACACTGTCTGGATAATTTCTCTCTCTATATATATTATTTTATATTAGAGTAATATTAACACACACTGTCTGGATAATGTTTCTCTCTCTCTCTGTATATTATATTATATTAGAGTATTGTTAACACACACTGTCGGGATAACGTCTCTCTCTCTCTCTATATTATATTAGAGTATTGTTAACACACACTGTCCGGACAATGTCTCTCTCTGTATATTATGTTAGAGTATTGTTAACACACACTGTCTGGACAATGTCTCTCTCTGTATATTATATTAGCGTACTGTTAACACACACATTCTGGATAATGTCTCTCTCCCTCTGTATATATTATATTAGAGTATAGTTAACACACACTGTCTGGATAATGTCTCTCTCTCTCTGTATATTATATTATATTATAGTATTGTTAACACACACTGTCTGGATAATGCCACTCTTTCACTCTGTATATTATATTAGAGTATTATTAACATAACACTGTCTGGACAATGTCTCTCTCTGTATATATTAGAGTACTGTTAACACACACTGTCTGGATCATGTCTCTCTCTCTGTATATATTACATTGTAATTGAGTATTATTAATATATACTGTCTGGCTAATGTCTCTCTCTCTCTGTATATTATATTATATTAGAGTATTGTTAACACATAGTTTGGATAATGTCTCTCTCTCTCTGTATATTATATTATAGTATTGTTAATACACACTGTCTGGATAATGTCTCTCTCTCTCTGTATATTATATTATGTTAGAGTATTGTTAACACACACAGTCTGGATAATGTCTCTCTCTATATATATATTATATTATATTAGAGTATTGTTAACACACACTGTCTGGATAATGTCTCTCTCCCTGTATCTTAACACACTGTCTGGATAATGTCTCTCTCACTGTCTGGATAATGTCTCTCTCACTGTATATTATATAATGTTAGAGTAGTGTTGACACACACTGTCTGGATAATTTCTCTCTATATATATATTATTTTATATTAGAGTAATATTAACACACATTGTCTGGATAATGTTTCTCTCTCTCTCTGTATATTATATTATATTAGAGTATTGTTAACACACGCTGTCGGGATAACGTTTCTCTCTCTCTATATATACTATATTAGAGTATTGTTAACATACACTGCCTGGATAATCTCTCTCTTTCTGTACATTATATTATATGATATTAGAGCAATATTAACACACACTGCCTGGATAATGTCTCTCTCTCTCTGTATATTATATTATATTAGAGTATTTTTAACACACACTGCCTGGATAATGTCTCTCTCTCTCTCTATATTATATTAGAGTATTGTTAACACACACTGTCCGGACAATGTCTCTCTCTGTATATTATGTTAGAGTATTGTTAACACACACTGTCTGGACAATGTCTCTCTCTGTATATTAGAGTATTGTTAACACACTGTCGGGATAACGTCTCTCTCTCTCTGTATATACTATATTAGAGTATTGTTAACATACACTGCCTGGATAATCTCTCTCTGTACATTATATTATATGATATTAGAGCAATATTAACACACACTGCCTGGATAATGTCTCTCTCTCCCTGTCTCTTATATTATATTAGAGTATTTTGAACACACACTGCCTGGATAATGTCTCTCTCTCTCTCTCTATATTATGTTAGAGTATTGTTAACACACACTGTCCGGACAATGTCTCTCTCTGTATATTATGTTAGAGTATTGTTAACACACACTGTCTGGACAATGTCTCTCTCTGTATATTAGAGTATTGTTAACACACACTGTCTGGACGATGTCTCTCTCTGTATATTATATTAGCGTATTGTTAACACACACATTCTGGATAATGTCTCTCTCCCTCCGTATATATTATATTAGAGTATTGTTAACACACACTGTCTGGATAATGTCTCTCTCTCTGTATATATTATATTAGAGTATTGTTAACACACACTGGATAATGTCTCTCTCTGTCTCTGTACATTATATTATATTAGAGTATTGTTAACACACACTGTCTGGATAATGTCTCTCTCTCTCTGTACATATTATATTAGAGTATTGTTAATATACACTGTCTGGATAATGTCTCTCTCTCTCTCTCTCTGTATATTCTATTGTAGTAGAGTACTGTTAACACACATTGTCTGGATAATGTCTCTCTCCGTATATTATATTATATTAGAGTATTGTTAACGCACAGTCTGGATAATGTTTCTCTCTCTGTATATTATATTATACTAGAGTATTGTTAACATACACTGTCTGGATAATGTCTCTCTTTCTGTATATTATATTATATTAGAGTATTGTTAACACACACTGTCTGGATAATGCCACTCTCTCTCTTTATATTATATTAGAGTGTTATTAACATACACTGTCTGGACAATGTCTCTCTCTGTATATTATCTTAGAGTATTGTCAACACACACTGTCTGGATAATGAGTATGGTTCATACATACTGTCTGGACAGTGTCTCTCTCTGTATATTATATTAGAGTATTGTTAACACACAATGTCTGGATAATGTCTCTCTCTCTCTCTCTGTATATTATATTATATTAGACTATTGTTAACACACAATGTCTGGATGATGTCTCTCTCTCTCTCTGTATATTATATTGTATTAGAATATTGTTAACACACACTGTCTGGATAATGTCTCTCTCTCTCTCTCTGTATATTATATTATATTCGATAATTGTTAATACACAACGTCTGGATAATGTCTCTCTCTCTATTTATATTATATTATGTTAGAGTATTGTTAACGCACAGTCTGGATAATGTCTCTCTCTCTGTATATTATATTATAGTTAACACACACTGTCTGGATAATGTTTCTTTCTCTCTCTGTGTATTGTATTATATTAGAGTATTGTTAACACACACTGTCTGGATAATGTCTCTCTCACTGTATATATTATATTAGAATATTGTTAACACACACTGCCTGGATAATTTTTCTCTCTCTCTCTGTATATTATATTGTATTAGAGTATTGTTAACACACACTGTCGGGATAATGTCTCTCTCTCTCTCTCTCTGTATATCCTATTGTATTAGAGTACTGTTAACACACACTGGATAATGTCACTCTCTCTCTGTATATTCTATTGTATTAGATTACTGTTAACACACACTGTCTGGATAATGTCTCTCTCTCTCTGTATATTATATTATATTAGAGTATTGTTAACATACACTGTCTGGATAATGTCTCTCTCTTTCTGTACGTTATATTATATTAGAGTATTGTTAACACACACTGTCTGGATAATTTCTCTCTTTCTGTATATTATTTTATATTACAGTATTGTCAACACACACTGTCTGGATAATGTCTCTCTCTCTCTCTGTATATACTATATTAGAGTATTGTTAACATACACTGCCTGGATAATCTCTCTCTTTCTGTATATTATATTATATTATATTAGAGTAATATTAACACACACTGCCTGGATAATGTCTCTCTCTCTCTCTGTATATTATATTAGAGTATTGTTAACACATACTGTCTGGATAATGTCTCTCTCTCTCTGTATATTGTATTAGAGTATTATTAACACACACTGTCTGGATATTGTTTCTCTCTCTCTGTATATTATATTGTATTAGAGTACTGTTAACACACACAGTCTGGATAATGTCTCTCTCTCTCTCTCTGTATATTATATTATATTAGAGTATTGTTAACACACACTGTCTGGACAATGTCTCTCTCTGTATATTATATTAGAGTATTGTTAACACACATTGTCTGGACAATGTCTCTCTCTGTATATTATATTAGCGTATTGTTAACACACACTGTCTGGATAATGTCTCTCTCTCTCTGTATATATTATATTAGAATATTGTTAACACACACTGTCTGGATAATGTCTCTCTCTCTGTATATTATATTATATTAGAGTATTGTTAACACACACTGTCTGGATGATGTCTCTCTCTCTCTGTATATTATATTGTATTAGAGCATTGTTAATACACACTGTCTGGAAAATGTCTCTCTCTCTCTGTATATTATATTATATTAGAGTATTGTTAACATACACTGTCTGGATAATGTCTCTCTCTCTGTATATCATATAAGAGTACTGTTAACACACACGGTCTAGAGAATGTCTCTCTCTCTGTATGTTATGTTACATTACAGTATTGTTAACATACACTGTCTGGATAATGTCTTTCTCTCTGTATATTATATTATATTAGAGTATTGTTAAGACATACTGTTTGGATAATGTCTCTCTCTCTCTGTACATTATATTATATTAGAGTATAGTTAAGACATACTGTCTGGATCATGTCTCTCTCTCCCAGTATATCATATTATATTAGATTATTAACACACACTGTCTGGATAATCTCTTTCTTTCAGTATCTTATTTTATATTAGAGTATTGTTAACACACACTGTCTGGATAATGTCTCTCTCTTTCTCTGTATATTATATTATATTAGAGTATTGTTAATACACACTGCCTGGATAATGTCTCTCTCTCTGTATATCATATTATATAAGAGTACTGTTAACACACACGGTCTAGAGAATGTCTCTCTCTGTATATTATATTAGAGTATTGTTAACACAAGCTGTCTGGATAATGTCTCTCTCTCCCAGTATATCATATTATATTAGATTATTGTTAACACACACTGTCTGGATAATCTCTTTCATTCTGTATATTATTTTATATTAGAGTACTGTTAACACACACTGTCTGGATAATGTCTCTCTCTCTCTCTGTATATTATGTTATATTAGAGTATTGTCAACACACACTGTCTGGATAATGTCACTCTCTCTCTCTGTATATTATATTATATTAGAGTATTGTTAACACACACTGACTGGATAATGTCTCCCTCTCTCTGTATATTATATTATGTTAGAGTATTGTTAATACACACTGCCTGGATAATGCCTCTCTCTCTGTATATATTATATAAGAGTACTGTTAACACACACGGTCTAGAGCTCTCTCTGTATGTTATGTTATATTAGAGTATTGTTAACACACATTGTCTGGATAATGTCTCTCTCTCCCAGTATATCATATTATATTAGATTATTGTTAACACACACTGTCTGGATAATCTCTTTCTTTCTGTATATTATTTTATATTAGAGTATTGTTAACACACACTGGATAATGTCTCTCTCTCTCTCTCTCTCTGTATATTCTATTATATTAGAGTATTGTTAACACACACTGTCTGGATAATGTCTCTCTCTCTCTGTATATTATATTATATTAGAGTATTGTTAACACACTGTCTGGATAATGTCTCTCTCTCTCTCTGTATATTATATTATATTAGAGTATTGTTAACACACACTGTCGGGATAACGTCTCTCTGTCTCTCTCTCTCTCTATATTATATTAGAGTATTGTTAACACACACTGTCCGGACAATGTCTCTCTCTGTATATTATGTTAGAGTATTGTTAACACACACTGTCTGGACAATGTCTCTCTCTGTATATTAGAGTATTGTTAACACACACTGTCTGGACAATGTCTCTCTCTGTATATTATATTAGCGTATTGTTAACACACACATTCTGGATAATGTCTCTCTCCCTCTGTATATATTATATTAGAGTATTGTTAACACACACTGTCTGGATAATGTCTCTCTCTCTCTGTATATTATATTATATTATATTATAGTATTGTTAACACACACTGTCTGGATAATGCCACTCTCTCACTCTGTATATTATATTAGAGTATTATTAACATAACACTGTCTGGACAATGTCTCTCTCTGTATATATTAGAGTACTGTTAACACACACTGTCTGGATCAAGTCTCTCTCTCTGTATATATTACATTGTATTAGAGTATTATTAATACATACTGTCTGGCTAATGTCTCTCTCTCTCTGTATATTATATTATATCAGAGTATTGTTAACACATAGTTTGGATAATGTCTCTCTCTCTCTGTATATTATATTATAGTATTGTTAATACACACTGTCTGGATAATGTCTCTCTCTCTCTGTATATTATATTATGTTAGAGTATTGTTAACACACACAGTCTGGATAATGTCTCTCTCTATATATATATTATATTACATTAGAGTATTGTTAACACACACTGTCTGGATAATGTCTCTCTCCCTGTATCTTAACACACTGTCTGGATAATGTCTCTCTCACTGTCTGGATAATGTCTCTCTCACTGTATATTATATAATGTTAGAGTAGTGTTGACACACACTGTCTGGATAATTTTGCTCTCTATATATATTATTTTATATTAGAGTAATATTAACACATACTGTCTGGATAATGTTGCTCTCTCTCTCTGTATATTATATTATATTAGAGTATTGTTAACACACACTGTCGGGATAACGTTTCTCTCTCTCTGTATATACTATATTAGAGTATTGTTAAAATACACTGCCTGGATAATCTCTCTCTTTCTGTACATTATATTATATGATATTAGAGCAATATTAACACACACTGCCTGGATAATGTCTCTCTCTCTCTGTATATTATATTATATTAGAGTATTTTTAACACACACTGCCTGGATAATGTCTCTCTCTCTCTCTCTCTCTCTCTCTCTGTATATTATGTTAGAGTATTGTTAACACACACTGTCTGGACAATGTCTCTCTCTGTATATTAGAGTATTGTTAACACACTGTCGGGATAATGTCTCTCTCTCTCTGTATATACTATATTAGTGTATTGTTAACATACACTGTCTGGATAATCTCTCTCTTTCTGTACATTATATTATATGATATTAGAGCAATATTAACACACACTGCCTGGATAATGTCTCTCTCTCTCTGTATATTATATTATATTAGAGTATTTTTAACACACACTGCCTGGATAATGTCTCTCTCTCTCTCTCTCTCTAAATTATATTAGAGTATTGTTAACACACACTGTCCGGACAATGTCTCTCTCTGTATATTATGTTAGAGTATTGTTAACACACACTGTCTGGACAATGTCTCTCTCTGTATATTAGAGTATTGTTAACACACTGTCGGGATAACGTCTCTCTCTCTCTCTGTATATACTATATTAGAGTATTGTTAACATACACTGCCTGGATAATCTCTCTCTTTCTGTACATTATATTATATGATATTAGAGCAATATTAACACACACTGCCTGGATAATGTCTCTCTCTCTCTGTATATTATATTATATTAGAGTATTTTTAACACACACTGCCTGGATAATGTCTCTCTCTCTCTCTCTCTCTCTCTATATTATGTTAGAGTATTGTTAACACACACTGTCCGGACAATGTCTCTCTCTGTATATTATGTTAGAGTATTGTTAACACACACTGTCTGGACAATGTCTCTCTCTGTATATTATATTAGCGTATTGTTAACACACACATTCTGGATAATGTCTCTCTCCCTCTGTATATATTATATTAGAGTATTGTTAACACACACGGTCTGGATAATGTCTCTCTCTCTGTATATATTATATTAGAGTATTGTTAACACACACTGGATAATGTCTCTCTCTCTCTCTGTATATTATATTATATTTGATAATTGTTAATACACAACGTCTGGATAATGTCTCTCTCTCTATTTATATTATATTATGTTAGAGTATTGTTAACGCACAGTCTGGATAATGTCTCTCTCTCTGTATATTATATTATAGTTAACACACACTGTCTGGATAATGTTTCTTTCTCTCTCTGTGTATTGTATTATATTAGAGTAGTGTTAACACACACTGTCTGGATAATGTCTCTCTCACTGTATATATTATATTAGAATATTGTTAACACACACTGCCTGGATAATTTTTCTCTCTCTCTCTGTATATTATATTGTATTAGAGTATTGTTAACACACACTGTCGGAATAATGTCTCTCTCTCTCTCTCTCTCTCTCTCTGTATATCCTATTGTATTAGAGTACTGTTAACACACACTGGATAATGTCACTCTCTCTCTGTATATTCTATTGTATTAGATTACTGTTAACACACACTGTCTGGATAATGTCTCTCTCTCTCTGTATATTATATTATATTAGAGTATTGTTAACACACACTGTCTGGATAATGTTTCTTTCTCTCTCTCTACATTGTATTATATTAGAGTATTGTTAACACACATAGTCTGGATAATGTCTCTCTCCCTGTATCTTAACACACTGTCTGAATAATGTCTCTCTCACTGTCTGGATAATGTCTCTCTCACTGTATATTATATAATGTTAGAGTATTGTTGACACACACTGTCTGGATAATTTCTCTCTGTATATTATTTTATATTAGAGTAATATTAACACACACTGTCTGGATAATGTTTCTCTCTCTGCATACTATATTATATTAGAGTATTGTTAACATACACTGTCTGGATAATGTCTCTCTCTTTCTGTACGTTATATTATATTAGAGTATTGTTAACACACACTGTCTGGATAATTTCTCTCTCTCTGTATATTATTTTATATTAGAGTATTGTCAACACACACTGTCTGGATAATGTCTCTCTCTCTCTCTGTATATACTATATTAGAGTATTGTTAACATACACTGCCTGGATAATCTCTCTCTTTCTGTATATTATATTATATTATATTAGAGTAATATTAACACACACTGTCTGGATAATGTCTCTCTCTCTCTCTCTGTATATTATATTATGTTAGAGTATTGTTAACACACAATGTCTGGATAATGCCTCTCTCTCGGTATATTATATTATATTATATTAGAGTATTGTTAACACACACTGTCTGGATAATGTCTCTCTCTCTCTCTGTATATTATGTTATATTAGAGTATTGTTAACACACACTCTCTGGATAATGTCTCTCTCTCTCTCTCCGTGTACATTATATTACATTATATTAGAGTATTGTTAACACACACTGTCTGGATAATGTCTCTCTCTCTCTGTATATTATATTATATTATTGTTAACACACACTGTCTGGATAATGTCTCTCTCTCTCTCCGTGTACATTATATTATATTATATTAGAGTATTGTTAACAAACACAGTCTGGATAATGTCTCTCTCTCTGTGTATATATTGTTACAGTATTGTTAACACACACTGTCTGTGGATAATGTCTCTCTCGCTCTCTGTACATTATATTATATTAGAATATTGTTAACATACACTGTCTGGATAATGTCTCTCTCTCTCTCCGTGTACATTATATTATATTATATTAGAGTATTGTTAACAAACACAGTCTGGATAATGTCTCTCTCTCTGTGTATATATTGTTACAGTATTGTTAACACACACTGTCTGTGGATAATGTCTCTCTCGCTCTCTGTACATTATATTATATTAGAATATTGTTAACATACACTGTCTGGATAATGTCTTTCTCTCTCTCTGTACATTATATTATATTAGAGTATTGTTAACACACACTGTCTGGATAATGTCTCTCTCTCTCTCTCCGTGAACATTATATGATAGTATATTAGAGTATTGTTAACACACACTGTCTGGATAATGTCGCTCTCTCTGTCCATGTACATTATATTATTTTATATTAGAGTATTGTTAACAAACACAGTCTGGATTATGTCTCTCTTTCCATGTACATTATATCATATTAGAGTATTGTTAACACACACTGACTGGATAATGTCTCTCTCTCTGTCCGTGTACATTATATTATTTTATATTAGATATTGTTAACACACATTGTCAGGATAATGTCTCTCTCTCTCTCTGTGTACATTATTTTATTTTATATTAAAAGTATTGTTAACACACACTGTCTGGATAATGTCTCTCTCTCTCTCTGTGTACATTATTTTGTTTTATAATAGAGTATTGTTAACGCACACAGTCTGGATAATGTCTCTCTCTCCGTGTACATTATGTTATATTAGAGCATCATTAACATACACTGTCTCAATGTGGTACTTTGATAAAATATAATATACCATTACTAATTTACGATATTTCAGTCACAGAACATGACATTTTGTGACATATTGGTGATGTTATATTTTGTTCAATGATATCAGCAATTGTTTATTTTTTATCACATAATAATATACTTTATCTTTGCGATGTTATATATTTGATGACATAGCGTAGTGATGCCGTTACATTTTTATATTTTAATGGTGTTACAGTATTTTGATAATTGAGTGCTGTTAAAGAATATTTCATGATATGTTATATAATTTTATATCATGTTTTATGATATAATTAGTGATGCTGTTATGTTTCATATTCGTGATGCTGCAGTATACTTTATGATAATTATAGTTATATTAGAGGTGTTACACTTTATGTTATATGTTAGTGATGCTATAATATATTTTATGGCCTATGATGTGATTTTATGTTATATTTTATGACACATTAGTGATGTTCTATTTTATTTTATGATATTTCAGTGATGTTACAGTACACCCTGGTCCACTCCTCCATCATCCCCTACTCCTCAACCCCCACCTCTGGCACCACCCCATGCCCACGCAAAAGATGCAACACCTGCCCCTTCACTTCCTCTCTCCTCACCGTCCAAGGGTCCAAACACTCCTTTCAAGTGAAGCAGCATTCCACTTGCATTTCCCCCAACTTAGTCTACTGCATTCGTTGCTCCCAATGCGGTCTCCTCTACATTGGAGAGACCAAACGCAAACTGGGCGACCGCTTTGCAGAACACCTGCGGTCTGTCCGCAAGAATGACCCAAACTTCCCTGTCGCTTGCCATTTTAACACTCCCACCCTGCTCTCTTGCCCACATGTCTGTCCTTGGCTTGCTGCATTGTTCCAGTGAAGCCCAACGCAAACTGGAGGAACAGCACCTCATCTTCCGACTAGGCACTTTACAGCCTTCCGGACTGAATACTGAATTCAACAACTTTAGGTCTTGAACTCCCTCCTCCATCCCCACCCCCTTTCCGTTTCTTCCCCCTTCCTTTTGTTTTTTCCGATAAGTTATATAGATTTTTCTTTTCCCACCTATTTCCATTATTTTTAAATCTTGTATGCCCTGCTAGTCTTTCCACCCCACCCCCACTACAGCTGTACCTTGAGTGTCCTGCCATCCATTCTTAATTAGCACATTCGTTTAGATAATATCACCACCTTCAACACTTCTTTATTCCTTTGTCTGTGACATCTTTTGATTATCTGCTCCTATCACTGCTTGCTTGTCCCTACAACCACACCACCCCGCCCACCCCACCTTAAACCAGCTTATATTTCACCCCTCTTCTAACATTCAGTCAGTTCTGTCGAAGGGTCATGAGGACTCGAAACGTCAACTCTTTTCTTCCCCGCCGATGCTGCCAGACCTGCTGAGTTTTTCCAGGTAATTCTGTTTTTGTTTTACAGTATGCCTTGATGCTGCAGTAATGCTACAGTACATGATATATTATGTGATTTTATATTATATTTTGATACATCAGTGATGCTATACTACATTTTATATTTCAGTGATGTTAGTGTACTTTGATATTTTAATGATGCTGCCGTATATTTAATACCATATTAAGTCATTTTAGGATATATGATGTGATTTTATATGAGATGTTATGGCAGATTACTGAGGTTAAGCTTCATTTTGTGATATTTCACTGACGTTACGATGCATTTTGATATGTTAGTGATGTTACAGTACATTCCATGATAGATCATGTGATTTTATAATGTATTATACGATTTTACATTGCTACGTTATGATATGTCAGTGTTGCTACAGTAAATTTTATGATACATGATGTGATTTTATATATTTTATGATAGATTAGTGACATTATTTCATTTCATATTTCAGTGATGTTAAAGTATATTTTGATATTTTAGTGATGCCTCAGTATACTTAATGCCATATTAAGTCATTTGATGATATATGATGTGGCTTTATGTTAGATTGGTGATGTTAAGCTTTATTTTATAATATTTCAGTGATATTACAGTACATTTTGATATTTTAGTGATGTTACAGTATACCTAATGCCATATTGTCATTTTGGGATATATGATGCGATTTTATATGAGATTTTATGATAGATCAGTGATGTTATTTCATTTTATGATATTTCAGTGATGTTACAGTATATTTTGATATTTTAGTGATGCTACCGTACACTTAACGCCATATTAAGTCATTTTAGGATATATGATGCGATTTTATACGAGGTTTTATGATAGATTAGTGAGGTTAAGCTTCATTTTGTGATATTTCAGTGACGTTACGATGAATTTTGATATGTTAGTGACGTTACAGTACATTCTATGACAGATCAAGTGATTTTATAGTGTATTGTACGATTTTACATTGCTACGTTTTGATATGTCAGTCTTGCTACAGTAAATGTTATGATACATGATGTGATTTTATATGATATTTTGTGACAGATCAGTGACGTCATCTCAACTTATGATATTTCAGTGAAGTTACGGTGTACTTCGACATGTCAGCGATGTTATAGTACGCTCCATGATAGATCCTGTGACTTTTAAGAACGTGCCATGCACTCTGACGTTACGCCTTGACCTGTCAGCGTCGCTACAGCAAATGACGCGACGATGACCGTGATTTCATCCGACGTTCTACGACGGATCAGTGGCGCCACCTCCACGCGCGACATCTCAAGTCAGGCTGGGGCGTGTGTTCCGACACTCTAGCGACGCTGCGGCACATCTAATGCCACGTGAAGTCGCTCCGAGATACCGGATGCCACCTGACGTGAGATGGGGGCGGCGGATTAGCGAGGGGTTTAAGCTTCGCTCGGTGACAGTTCAGCGACCTTAGGATGAATTTCGACATTTCAGTGGCGTTGTAGCGCACTTTGACATTCTAGCGATGCTGCGGGACACGAAATGTCACTTTATGATACGTGATGTGACTTTACATGATATTTTATGTTAGACTGGTGATGTTAGGCTTTATTTTATGATATTTCAGTGGAGTTGCAGCATTTTTTGATATTTTAGTGATGCTGCATTACATTAAATGCCATATTAAGTCATTTTATTTAATATGATGTGATTTTTACACGATATTTTATGTTAGATGGGTGATGCTAGGCTTTATTTTATGATTTTGCAGGGATGCTCATACTCACTGTCCAGGTAATGCTCCAGGTACATCCCAGCCGCCATCTTGGGCCTCCCCACTCCGCCCACCGGAAGTCGCCCCCCCCTCCAAAGGCTTCCGTCTCCCGACTTCCGGCGTGCGCGGTCCAGGACCCCGTCGCGCAAAACGGAAGAACGGGCGGGCTGCGCAGTGCGGGCCTTGTGACGTCACGAACGGCCGGCCAACGCCTGCGCGGCAGCTAGAAGGGGGGGGGTGGGGGAAGCCGGCGCACAGGGCGCAGGCGCGAGAGCCGGCGCTCCTCCGCCTGCCGGCAACGCGCCTGCGCCTTAGCCGAACCCCCCCTCCTCCTCCAGACCAAAGCCCTTTTCTGTCCATCATGGAGATGCCCCAGGAGGGGTCAGAATGGGGGGGGGGGGGGGGGGGGGGGGGCAAAACCAACAGGAAGTCACCCTCCCCACCTCCTGCTCATGACCACCGGCACGGAGCCAGGTTGCGGGTTCACTGCCCTCCCCGCACCCACCCGAGCCCCTGCTGCCTGGGGCAGGCGACCCCTCCACGTTAGGCAAGATTGTGGGGTGAGGGGGCGAGGGTCCCACGAACCAAACCCCCCACCCCAACCGGTCAGTGCCCTGCCTCACGCCTTCCACTCCCCATGCCCCCCGCCTCACCCGATGGCAGCGGCACCAGCCCCTTGCAGAACCCGCCGCCCCCTGCTGGCGGGAGGTCAGGTTCCACCGGACCGCCGCTGCCCCCATGTCGCGCAGGGAGCTGACAGGCCGTCTGGTGCAGCCCACCGCCGCCACCCCCGCCCCTCGCCAGCCGTGTGACCAGCCTCGCCAGCCTGCTTCAGATTCCATCTCGTCTTCCCCACCCCCTGCACCCCTCCCCATCTCTGTAACCTCCTCCAGCGGCTACACCCCTCCCCATCTCTGTAACCCTCCTCCAGCCCCTGCACCCCTCCCCATCTCTGTAACCTCCTCCAGCCCCTACACCCCTCCCTATCTCTGTAACCTCCTCCAGCCCCTACACCCCCTCCCTATCTCTGTAACCTCCTCCAGCACCTACACCCCTCCCTATCTCTGTAACCTCCTCCAGCACCTACACCCCTCCCTATCTCTGTAACCCTCCTCCAGCCCCTACACCCCTCCCCATCTCTGTAACCCTCCTCCAGCCCCCTACACCCCTCCCTATCTCTGTAACCCTCCTCCACCCCCTGCACCCCTTCCTATCTCTGTAACCCTCCTCCAGCCCCTGCACCCCTCCCTATCTCTGTAACCTCCTCCAGCCCCTACACCCCTCCCTATCTCTGTAACCTCCTCCAGTCCCTACACCCCTCCCTATCTCTGTAACCTCCTCCAGCCCCTACACCCCTCCCTATCTCTGTAACCCTCCTCCACCCCCTGCACCCCCTTCCTATCTCTGTAACCCTCCTCCAGCCCCTGCACCCCTCCCTATCTCTGTAACCTCCTCCAGCCCCTACACCCCTCCCTATCTCTGTAACCTCCTCCAGTCCCTACACCCCTCCCTATCTCTGTAACCTCCTCCAGCCCCTACACCCCCTCCCTATCTCTGTAACCTCCTCCAGTCCCTACACCCCTCCCTATCTCTGTAACCTCCTCCAGCTGCTACACCCCCTCCCTATCTCTGTAACCTCCTCCAGCCCCTACACCCCTCCCTATCTCTGTAACCTCCTCCAGCCCCTACACCCCTCCCTATCTCTGTAACCTCCTCCGTAACCTCTCAGCCCCTACACCCCTCCCTATCTCTGTAACCTCCTCCGACCCCTACAACCCTCCCTATCTCTGTAACCTTCTACAGCCCCTACACCCCTCCCTATCTCTGTAACCCTCCTCCCCAGCCCCTACACCCCTCCCTATCTCTGTAACCTCCTCCAGCCCCTACACCCGCTCCCTATCTCTGTAACCTCCTCCAGCCCCTACACCCCTCCCTATCTCTGTAACCTCCTCCAGCCCCGACACTCCTCCCTATCTCTGTAACCACACTCCTCCCTATCTCTGTAACCCCCTCCAGCCCCTACACCCCTCCCTATCTCTGTAACCCCCTCCAGCCCCTACACCCCTCCCTATCTCTGTAACCTCCTCCAGCCCCTACACCCCTCCCCAACTCTGTAAACCTCCTCCAGCCCCTACACCCCTCCCTATCTCTGTAACCTCCTCAAGCCCCTACACCCTTCCCTATCTCTGTAACCTCCTCCAGCGGCTACACCCCTCCCTATCTCTGTAACCTCCTCCAGCCCCTACACACCTCCCTATCTCTGTATCCTCCTCCAGACCCTACACCCCTCCCTATCTCTGTAACCTCCTCCAGCGGCTACACCACTTCCTATCTCTGTAATCTCCTCCAGCCCCTACACCCCTCCCTATCTCTAACCTTCTCCAGCCCCTACACTCCTCCCTATCTCTGTAACCTCCTCCAGTCCCGACACCCCTCCCTATCTCTGTAACCTCCCCCAGCCCCTATACCCCTCCCCATCTCTGTAACCTCCTCCAGCCCCTACACCCTTCCCTATCTCTGTAACCTCCTCAAGCCCCTACACCCTTCCCTATCTCTGTAACCTCCTCCAGCCCCTACACCCCTCCCTATCTCTGTAACCTCCTCCAGCCCCTACACCCCTCCCCAACTCTGTAAACCTCCTCCAGCCCCTACACCCCTCCCTATCTCTAACCTGTTCCAGTCCCTACACCCCTCCCTATCTCTGTAACCCTCCTCCAGCCCCTACACCCTTCCCTATCTCTGTAACCTCCTCCAGCGGCTACACCCCTCCCTATCTCTGTAACCTCCTCGAGCTCCTACACCCCTCCCTATCTCTGTAACCTCCTCAAGCCCCTACACCCCTCCCTATCTCTGTAACCTCCTCCAGCCCCTACGCCCCTCCCTATCTCTGTAACCTCCTCCAGCCCCTACGCCCCTCCCTATCTCTGTAACCTCCTCCAGCAGCTACACCCCTCCCTATCTCTGTAACCTCCTCCAGCGGCTACACCACTCCCTATCTCTGTAATCTCCTCCAGCCCCTACACCCCTCCCTATCTCTAACCTTCTCCAGCCCCTACACCCCTCCCTATCTCTGTAACCTCCTCCAGTCCCGACACCCCTCCCTATCTCTGTAACCTCCCCCAGCCCCTATACCCCTCCCCATCTCTGTAACCTCCTCCAGCCCCTACACCCTTCCCTATCTCTGTAACCTCCTCAAGCCCCTACACCCTTCCCTATCTCTGTAACCTCCTCCAGCCCCTACACCCCTCCCTATCTCTGTAACCTCCTCCAGCGGCTACACCCCTCCCTATCTCTGTAACCTCCTCCAGCGGCTACACCCCTCCCTATCTCTGTAACCTCCTCAAGCCCCTACACCTCTCCCCATCTCTGTAACCTCCTCAAGCCCCTACACCCCTCCCTATCTCTGTAACCTCCTCAAGCCCCTACATCCCTCCCGATCTCTGTAACCTCCTCCAGCCCCTACACCGTTCCCTATCTCTAACCTCCTCCAGCCCCTACAACCCTCCCTATCTCTGTAACCCTCCCCCAGCCCCTATACCCCTCCCTATCTCTGTAACCTCCCCCAGCCCTGCCAGATCTCTGTGTTCAATCAAAAGCATTGCGCTCCCTCAGCACCGACCCTCCGACAGTGCGGCTCTCCCTCAATACTGACCCTCCGACAGTGCGGCTCTCCCTCAGCACTGACCCTCCGACAGTGCGGCTCTCCCTCAGCGCTGACCCTCCGACAGTGCGGCACTCCCTCAGTGCTGACCCTCCGACAGTGCGGCGCTCCCTCAGCGCTGACCCTCCGACAGTGCAGCTCTCCCTCAGCGCTGACCCTCCGACAGTGCGGCGCTCCCTCAGCACTGACCCTCCGACAGTGCGGCTCTCCTTCAGTACTGACCCTCCGACAGTGAGGCTTTCCCTCAGTACTGACCCTCTGACAGTGCAGCTCTCCCTCAGCACTGACCCTCTGACAGAGCGGCTCTCCC
>JANJGN010004280.1:0-32500 GCA_026770705.1 Isurus oxyrinchus | reverse complement strand
AGTGAGGGAGACGGGAGCCTCGCGGTCCCTGTGGGTGAGGGTCAGTGAGGGAGGGAGTGAGGGAGATGGGAGCGTCTCGGTCCCTGTGGGTGAGGGTCAGTGAGGGAGAGAGTGAGGGAGACGGGAGCCTCTCGGTCCCAATGGGTGAGTGTCAGTGAGGGAGTGATGGAGACGGGAGCATCTCAGTCCCTGTGGGTGAGGGTCAGTGAGGGAGGGAGTGAGGGAGACGGGAGCCTCTCGGTCCCTGTGGGTGAAGGTCAGTGAGGGAGGGAGTGAGGGAGACGGGAGCCTCTCGGTCCCTGTGGGTGAGGGTCAGTGAGGGATGGAGTGAGGGAGATGGGAGAATCTCGGTCCCTGTGGGTGAGGGTCAGTGAGGGAGGGAGTGAGGGAGAAGGAAGCCTCTCGGTCCCTGTGGGTGAGGGTCAGTGAGGGAGGGAGTGAGGGAGACGGGAGCGTCTCGGTCCCTGTGGGTGAGGGTCAGTGAGGGAGGGAGTGAGGGAGACGGGATCCTCTCGGTCCCTGTGGGGGAGGGTCAGTGAGGGAGGGGAGTGGGGGAGACGGGAGCCTCTCGGTCCCTGTGGGTGAGGGTCAGTGAGTGAGGGAGTGAGGGAGTCGGGAGCGTCTCGGTCCCTGTGGGTGAGGGTCAGTGAGGGAGGGAGTGAGGGAGATGGGAGTCTCTCGGTCCCTGTGGGTGAGGGTCAGTGAGGGAGGGAGTGAGGGAGATGGGAGCCTCTCGGTCCCTGTGGGTGAGGGTCAGTGAGGGAGGGAGTGAGGGAGACGGGAACGCCTTGGTCCCGGTGGGGGAGGGTCAGTGAGGGAGGGAGTGGGGGAGACGGGAGCCTCTCGGTCCCTGTGGGTGAGGGACAGTGAGGGATGGAGTGAGGGAGTCGGGAGCGTCTCGGTCCCTGTGGGTGAGGGTCAGTGAGAGAGGGAGTGAGGGAGATGGGAGCCTCTCGGTCCCTGTGGGTGAGGGTTAGTGAGGGAGGGAGTGAGGGAGACGGGAGCCTCTCGGTCCCTGTGGGTGAGGGTCAGTGAGGGAGAGAGTGAGGGAGACGGGAGCCTATCGGTCCCAATGGGTGAGGGTCAGTGAGGGAGTGAGGGAGACGGGAGCCTCTCGGTCCCTGTGGGTGAGTGTCAGTGAGGGAGGGAGGGAGACGGGAGACTCTCGGCCCCTGTGGGTGAGGGTCAGTGAGTGAGGGAGTGGGGGGAGACGGGAGCCTCTCGGGACCTGTGGGTGAGGGTCAGTGCGGGAGGGAATGAGCGAGATGGGAGCCTCTCGGTCCCTGTGGGTGAGGGTCAGTGAGGGTGGGAGTGCGGGAGACGGGAGCCTTACGGTCCCTGTGGGTGAGGGTCAGTGAGTGAGTGAGGGAGACGGGAGCCTCTCGGTCCCTGTGGGTGAGGGTCAGTGAGGGAGGGAGTGAGGGAGATGGGAGCCTCTCGGCCCCTGTGGGTGAGGGTCAGTGAGGGAGGGAGTGAGGGAGACGGGAGCCTCTCGGTCCCTGTGAGTGAGGGTCAGTGATGGAGTGAGGGAGACGGGAGCCTCTCGGTCCCTGAGGGTGAGGGTCAGTGAGGGAGGGAGTGAGGGAGACGAGAGCCTCTCGGTCCCTGTGGGTGAGGGTCAGTGAGGGAGGGAGTGAGGGAGACGGGAGCCTCTTGGTCCCTGTGGGTGAGGGTCAGTGAGGGAGGGAGTGAGGGGGACGGGAGCCTCTCAGTCCCTGTGGGTGAGGGTCAGTGAGGGAGGGAGTGAGGGAGACGAGCGCCTCTCGGTCCCTGTGGGTGAGGGTCAGTGAGGGAAGGAGTGAGGGAGACGGGAGCCTCTCGGTCACTGTGGGTGAGGGTCAGTGAGGGAGGGAATGAGGGAGACGGGAGCCGCTTGGTCCCTGTGAGTGAGGGTCAGTGAGGGAGTCAGGGAGACGGGAGCCTCTCGGTCCCTGAGGGTGAAGGTCAGTGAGAGAGGGAGTGAGGGAGATGGGAGCCTCTCGGTCCCTGTGGGTGAAGGTCAGTGAGTGAGGGAGTGAGGGAGACGGGAGCCTCTCGGTCCCTGTGGGTGAAGGTCAGTGAGGGAGTGAGGGAGACGGGAGCCTCTCGGTCCCAGTGGTTGAGGGTCAGTGAGGGAGGGAGTGAGGGAGACGGGAGCATCTCAGTCCCTGTGGGTGAGATTCAGTGAGGGAGGGAGTGAGGGAGACGAGAGCCTCTCGGTCCCTGTCGGTGAGGGTCAGTGAGGGAGGGAGTGAGGGAGACGGGCGCCTCTCGGTCCCTGTGGGTGACGGTCAGTGAGGGAAGGAGTGAGGGAGACGGGAGCCTCTCGGTCACTGTGGGTGAGTGTCAGTGAGGGAGGGAGTGAGGGAGACGGGATCCTCGCTGTCCCTGAGGGTGAGGGTCAGTGAGGGAGGGAGTGAGGGAGACGGGAGCCTCTCGGTCCCTGTGGGTGAGGGTCAGTGAGGGAGGGAGTGAGGGAGACGGGAGCCTCTCGGGCCCTGTGGGTGAGGGTCAGTGAGCGAGGGAGTGAGGGAGACGGGAGCCTCTCGGTCCCTGTGGGTGAGGGTCAGTGAGGGAGGGAGTGAGGGAGACGGGATCCTCTGGGTCCCTGTGGGTGAGGGCCATTGAGGGAAGGAGTGAGGGAGACGGGACCCTCTCGGTCCCTGTGGGTGAGGGTCAGTGAGGGAGGGAGTGAGGGGAGACGGGAGCCTCTCGGTCCCTGTGAGTGAGGGTCAGTGAGGGAGGGAGTGAGTGAGACGGAAGCCTCTCGGTCCCTCTTGGTGAGGGTCAGTGAGGGAGGGAGTGAGGGAGACGGTAGTGTCTCGGTCCCTGTGGGAGAGGGTCAGTGAGGGATTGAGAGAGGGAGACGGGAGCCTTTCGGTCCCTGTGGGAGAGGGTCAGTGAGGGAGGGAGTGAAGGAGACGGGAGCCTCTCGGTCCCTGTGGGTGAGGGTCAGTGAGGGACTGAGGGAGACGGGAGCCTCTCGGTCCCTTTGGGTGAGGGTCAGTGAGTGAGGGAGTGAGGGAGACGGGAGCCTCTCAGTCCCTGTGGGTGAGGGTCAGTGAGGGAGGGAATGAGGGAGACGGGAGACTCTCGGTCCCTGTGGGTGAGGGTCAGTGAGGGAGGGAGTGAGTGAGACGGGAGCCTCTCGGTCCCTGTGGGTGAGTGTCAGTGAGGGAGTGAGGGAGACGGGACCCTCTCTGTCCCTGTGGGGTGAGGGTCAGTGAGGGAGGGAGTGAGGGAGACGGGAGCCTCTCGGTCCCTGTGGGTGAAGGGTCAGTGAGGGAGGGAGTGAGGGAGACGGGAGCCTCTCGGTCCCTGGGGGTGAGGGTCAGTGAGGGAGGGGTGTGAGGGAAATGGGAGCCTCTCGGCCCCTGTGGGTGAGGGTCAGTGAGGGAGGGAGAGAGGGAGACGGGAGCCTCTCGGCCCCTGTGAGTGAGGGTCAGTGAGGGAGTGAGGGAGACGGGAGCCTCTCGGCCCCTGTGGGTGAGGGTCAGTGAGGGAGGGAGTGAGAGAGACGGGAGCCTCTCGGTCCCTGTGGGTGAGGGTCTGTGAGGGAGGCAGTGAGGGAGACGGGAGCATGTCGGTCCCTGTGGGTGAGGGTCAGTGAGGGAGGGAGTCAGGGAGACGGGAGCCTCTCCGTCCATGTGGGTGAGGGTCAGTGAGTGAGGGAGTGGGGGAGACGGGAGCCTCTCGGTACCTGTGGGTGAGGGTCAGTGAGGGAGGGAGTGAGGGAGACGGGAGCCTCTCGGCCCCTGTGAGTGAGGGTCAGTGAGGGAGGGAGTGAGGGAGACGGGAGCCTCTCGGTCCCTGTGGGTGAGGGTCAGTGAGGGAGGGAGTGAGGGAGACGGGAGCCTCTCGGTCCCTGTGGGTGAGGCTCAGTGGTAGAGGGAGTGAGGGGTAGGGGAGACTCTCGGTCCCTGTGGTTGAAGTTAAGTGAGGGAGGGAGTGAGTGAGTCGGGAGCCTCTTGGTCCCTGTGGGTGAGGGTCAGTGAGGGAGTCAGTGAGACGGGAGCATCTCGGTCCCTGTGGGTGAGGGTCAGTGAGGGAGTGAGGGAGACGGGAGCCTCTCAGTCCCTGTGGGTGAGGGTCAGTGAGTGAGGGAGTGGGGGAGACGGGAGCCTCTCGGTCCCTGTGGGTGAGGGTCAGTGAGGGAGGGAGGGAGATGGGAGCCTCTCGGTCCCTGTGAGTGAAGGTCAGTGAGGGAGGGAGTGAGGGAGACGGGAGCCTCTCGGTCCCTGTGGGTGAGTGTCAGTGAGGGAGGGAGTGAGGGAGACGGGAGCCTCTCGGTCCCTGTGGGTGAGACTCAGTGGGCGAGAGAGTGACGGGGAGGGGAGACTCTTGGTCCCTGTGGTTGAAGTTAAGTGAGGGAGGGAGTGAGTGAGTCGGGAGCCTCTTGGTCACTGTGGGTGAGGGTCAGTGGGGGAGTGAGGGAGACGGGAGCCTCTCGGTCCCTGTGGGTGAGGGTCAGTGAGGGAGGGAGGGAGACGGGAGCCTCTCAGTCCCTGTGGGTGAGGGTCAGTGAGTGAGGGAGTGGGGGAGACGGGAGCCTCTCGGTCCCTGTGGGTGAGGGTCAGTGAGGGAGGGAGGGAGACGGGAGACTCTCGGCCCCTGTGGGTGAGGGTCAGTGAGTGAGGGAGTGGGGGAGATGGGAGCCTCTCGGGACCTGTGGGTGAGGGTCAGTGCGGGAGGGAATGAGCGAGATGGGAGCCTCTCGGTCCCTGTGGGTGAGGGTCAGTGAGGGTGGGAGTGCGGGAGACGGGAGCCTTACGGTCCCTGTGGGTGAGGGTCAGTGAGTGAGTGAGGGAGACGGGAGCCTCTCGGTCCCTGTGGGTGAGGGTCAGTGAGGGAGGGAGTGAGGGAGATGGGAGCCTCTCGGCCCCTGTGGGTGAGGGTCAGTGAGGGAGGGAGTGAGGGAGACGGGAGCCTCTCGGTCCCTGTGAGTGAGGGTCAGTGATGGAGTGAGGGAGACGGGAGCATCTCGGTCCCTGAGGGTGAAGGTCAGTGAGAGAGGGAGTGAGGGAGACGGGAGCCACTCGGTCCCTGTGGGTGAAGATCAGTGAGGGAGTGAGGGAGACGGGAGCCTCGCGGTCCCTGTGGGTGAAGGTCAGTGAGGGAGTGAGGGAGACGGGAGCCTCTCGGTCCCTGTGGGTGAGGGTCAGTGAGGGATGGAGTGAGGGAGACGGGAGCCACTCTGTCCCTGTGGGTGAAGGTCAGTGAGGGAGTGAGGGAGACGGGAGCATCGTGGTCCCTGTGGGTGAGATTCAGTGAGGGAGGGAGTGAGGGAGACGGGAGCCTCTTGGTCCCTGTGGGTGAGGGTCAGTGAGGGAGGGAGTGAGGGGGACGGGAGCCTCTCAGTCCCTGTGGGTGAGGGTCAGTGAGGAAGGGAGTGAGGGAGACGAGAGCCTCTCGGTCCCTGTGGGTGAGGGTCAGTGAGGGAGGGAGTGAGGGAGACGAGCGCCTCTCGGTCCCTGTGGGTGAGGGTCAGTGAGGGAAGGAGTGAGTGAGACGGGAGCCTCTCGGTCACTGTGGGTGAGGGTCAGTGAGGGAGGGAATGAGGGAGACGGGAGCCGCTTGGTCCCTGTGGGTGAGGGTCAGTGAGGGACGGAGTGAGTGAGACGGGAGCCTCTCGGTCCCTGTGGGTGAGTGTCAGTGAGGGAGTGAGGGAGACGGGACCCTCACTGTCCCTGTTGGTGAGGGTCAGTGAGGGAGGGAGTGAGGGAGACGGGAGCCTCTCGGTCCCTATGGGTTAGGGTCAGTGAGGGAGTGAGGGGGACGAGAGCCTATCGGTCCCTGTGGGTGAGGGTCAGTGAGGGAGTGAGGGAGACGGGAGCCTCTCGGTCCCTGTGGGTGAGGGTCAGTGAGGGAAGGAGTGAGTGAGACGGGAGCCTCTCGGTCACTGTGGGTGAGGGTCAGTGAGGGAGGGAATGAGGGAGACGGGAGCCGCTTGGTCCCTGTGGGTGAGGGTCAGTGAGGGACGGAGTGAGTGAGACGGGAGCCTCTCGGTCCCTGTGGGTGAGTGTCAGTGAGGGAGTGAGGGAGACGGGACCCTCACTGTCCCTGTTGGTGAGGGTCAGTGAGGGAGGGAGTGAGGGAGACGGGAGCCTCTCGGTCCCTATGGGTTAGGGTCAGTGAGGGAGTGAGGGGGACGAGAGCCTATCGGTCCCTGTGGGTGAGGGTCAGTGAGGGAGTGAGGGAGACGGGAGCCTCTCGGTCCCTGTGGGTGAGGGTCAGTGGGGGAGGGAGTGAGGGAGACGGGAGCCTCTCGGTCCCTGTGGGTGAGGGTCAGTGAGTGAGGGTGTGAGGGAGATGGAAGCCTCTTAGCCCCTGTGGGTGATGGTCAGTGAGGGAGGGAGTGAGGGAGACGGGAGCCTCTCGGTCCCTGTGGGTGAGGGTCAGTGAGGGAGTGAGGGAGACGGGAGCCTCTCGGTCCCTTTGGGTGAGGGTCAGTGAGTGAGGGAGTGAGGGAGACGGGAGCCTCTCAGTCCCTGTGGGTGAGGGTCAGTGAGGGAGGGAGTGAGGGAGACGGGATCCTCTCTGTCCCTGTGGGTGAGGGTCAGTGAGGGAGGGAGTGAGGGAGACGGGAGCCTCTCGGTCCCTGTGGGAGAGGGTCAGTGAGGGAGGGAGTGAGGGAGACGGGAGCCTCTCGGGCCCTGTGGGTGAGGGTCAGTGAGCGAGGGAGTGAGGGAGACGGGAGCCTCTCGGTCCCTGTGGGTGAGGGTCAGTGAGGGAGGGAGTGAGGGAGACGGGAGACTCTGTGTCCCTGTGGGTGAGGGTCATTGAGGGAAGGAGTGAGGGAGACGGGTCCCTCTCGGTCCCTGTGGGTGAGGGTCAGTGAGGGAGGGAGTGAGGGAGACGGGAGCCTCTCGGTCCCTGTGAGTGAGGGTCAGTGAGGGAGGGAGTGAGTGAGACGGAAGCCTCTCGGTCCCTGTTGGTGAGGGTCAGTGAGGGAGGTAGTGAGGGAGACGGTAGTGTCTCGGTCCCTGTGGGAGAGGGTCAGTGAGGGATTGAGTGAGGGAGACGGGAGCCTTTCGGTCCCTGTGGGTGAGGGTCAGTGAGGGAGGGAGTAGGGAGACGGGAGCCTCTCGGTCCCTGTGGGTGAGGGTCAGTGAGGGAGTGAGGGAGACGAGAGCCTCTCGGTCCCTTTGGGTGAGGGTCAGTGAGTGAGGGAGTGAGGGAGACGGGAGCCTCTCAGTCCCTGTGGGTGAGTGTCAGTGAGGGAGGGAATGAGGGACACGGGAGCCTCTCGGTCCCTGTGGGTGAGGGTCAGTGACGGAGGGAGTGAGTGAGACGGGAGCCTCTCGGTCCCTGTGGGTGAGGGTCAGTGAGTGAGGGTGTGAGGGAGATGGAAGCCTCTCAGCCCCTGTGGGTGAGAGTCAGTGAGGGAGGGAGTGAGGGAGACGGGAGCCTCTCGGTCCCCTGTGGGTGAGGGTCAGTGAGGGAGGGAGTGAGGGAGACGGGAGCCTCTCGGTCCCTGTGGGTGAGGGTCAGTGAGGGAGGAGTGAGGGAGACGGGAGCCTCTCGCTCCCTGTGGGTGAGGGTCAGTGAGGGAGGGAGTGAGGGAGACGGGAGCATTTCAGTCCCTGTGGGTGAGGGTCAGTGAGGGAGGGAGTGAGGGAGACGGGAGCCTCTCGGTCCATGTGGGTGAGGGTCAGTGAGGGAGGGAGTGAGGGAGACGGGAGCCTCTCGGTCCATGTGGGTGAGGGTCAGTGAGGGAGGGAGTGAGGGAGACGGGAGCCTCTCGGTCCCTGTGAGTGAGGGTCAGTGAGGGAGGGAGTGAGGGAGACGGGAGCCTCTCGGTCCATGTGGGTGAGGGTCAGTGAGTGAGGGAGTGGGGGAGACGCGAGCCTCTCGGTACCTGTGGGTGAGGGTCAGTGAGGGAGGGAGTGAGGGAGACGGGAGCCTCTCGGCCCCTGTGAGTGAGGGTCAGTGAGGGAGGGATTGAGGGGGAAGGGAGACTCTCGGTCCCTGTGGTTGAAGTTAAGTGAGGGAGGGAGTGAGTGAGTCGGGAGCCTCTTGGTCCCTGTGGGTGAGGGTCAGTGAGGGAGTGAGTGAGACGGGAGCCTCTCGGTCCCTGTGGGTGAGGGTCAGTGAGGGAGTGAGGGAGACGGGAGCCTCTCAGTCCCTGTGGGTGAGGGTCAGTGAGGGAGGGAGTGAGGGAGACGGGATCCTCTCTGTCCCTGTGGGTGAGGGTCAGTGAGTGAGGGAGTGGGGGAGACGGGAGCCTCTCGGTCCCTGTGGGTGAGGGTCAGTGAGGGTGGGAGTGCGGGAGACGGGAGCCTTACGGTCCCTGTGGGTGAGGGTCAGTGAGTGAGTGAGGGAGACGGGAGCCTCTCGGACCCGGTGGGTGAGGGTCAGTGAGGGTGGGAGTGAGGGAGACGGGAGCCTCTCGGTCCCTGTGGGTGAGGGTCAGTGAGGGAGGGAGTGAGTGAGTCGGGAGCCTCTTGGTCCCGGTGGGTGAGGCTCAGTGAGGGAGTGAGTGAGACGGGAGCCTCTCGGTCCCTGTGGGTGAGCGTCAGTGAGGGAGTGAGTGAGACGGGAGCCTCTCGGTCCTTGTGGGTGAGGGTCAGTGAGAGAGGGACTGATGGAGACAGGAGCCTCTCGTTCCATGTGGTTGAGGGTCAGTGAGGGAGTGAGTGAGGTAGACGGGAGCCTCTCAGTCCCTGTGGGTGAGGGTCAGTGAGTGAGGGAGTGGGGGAGACGGGAGCCTCTCGGTCCCTGTGGGTGAGGGTCAGTGAGGGAGGGAGTGAGGGAGACAGGTGACTCTCGGCCCCTGTGAGTGAGGGTCAGTGAGAGAGGGAGTGAGGGAGACGGGAGCCTCTCGGTCCCTGTGGGTGAGGGTCAGTGAGGGAGGGAGTGAGGGAGACGGAAGCCTCTCGGTCCCTGTGGGTGAGGGTCAGTGAGGGAGGGAGTGAGGGAGACGGGAGTCTCTCTGTCCCTGTGGGTGAAGGTCAGTGAGGGAGTGAGGGAGACGGGAGCCTCGCGGTCCCTGTGGGTGAAGGTCAGTAAGGGAGTGAGGGAGACGGGAGCCTCTCGGTCCCTGTGGGTGAAGGTCAGTGAGGGAGTGAGGGAGACGGGAGCCTCTCGGTCCCAGTGGTTGAGGGTCAGTGAGGGAGGGAGTGAGGGAGAGGGGAGCATCTCGGTCCCTGTGGGTGAGATTCAGTGAGGGAGGGAGTGAGGGAGACGGGAGCCTCTCGGTCCCTGTGGGTGAGGGTCAGTGAGGGAGGGAGTGAGGGAGACGAGAGCCTCTCGGTCCCTGTGGGTGAGGGTCAGTGAGGGAAGGAGTGAGGGAGACGGCAGCCTCTCGGTCAGCGTGGGTGAGGGTCAGTGAGGGAGGGAGTGAGGGAGACGGGATCCTCTCTGTCCCTGTGGGTGAGGGTCAGTGAGGGAGGGAGTGAGGGAGACGGGAGCCTCTCGGTCCCTGTGGGAGAGGGTCAGTGAGGGAGGGAGTGAGGGAGACGGGAGCCTCTCGGGCCCTGTGGGTGAGGGTCAGTGAACGAGGGAGTGAGGGAGACGGGAGCCTCTCGGTCCCTGTGGGTGAGGGTCAGTGAGGGAGGGAGTGAGGGAGACGGGAGCCTCTGGGTCCCTTTGGGTGAGGGTCATTGAGGGAAGGAGTGAGGGAGACGGGACCCTCTCGGTCCCTGTGGGTGAGGGTCAGTGAGGGAGGGAGTGAGGGAGACGGGAGCCTCTCGGTCCCTGTGAGTGAGTGTCAGTGAGGGAGGGAGTGAGGGAGACGGTAGTGTCTCGGTCGCTGTGGGTGAAGGTCAGTGAGGGAGTGAGGGAGACGGGAGCCTCTCGGTCCCAGTGGTTGAGTGTCAGTGAGGGAGGGAGTGAGGGAGACGGGAGCCTCTCGGTCCCTGTGGGTGAGGGTCAGTGAGGGAGGGAGTGAGGGAGACGGGAGCCTCTCGGTCCCTGTGAGTGAGGGTCAGTGAGGGAGGGAGTGAGTGAGACGGAAGCCTCTCGGTCCCTCTTGGTGAGGGTCAGTGAGGGAGGGAGTGAGGGAGACGGTAGTGTCTCGGTCCCTGTGGGAGAGGGTCAGTGAGGGATTGAGTGAGGGAGACGGGAGCCTTTCGGTCCCTGTGGGAGAGGGTCAGTGAGGGAGGGAGTGAAGGAGACGGGAGCCTCTCGGTCCCTGTGGGTGAGGGTCAGTGAGCGACTGAGGGAGACGGGAGCCTCTCGGTCCCTTTGGGTGAGGGTCAGTGAGTGAGGGAGTGAGGGAGACGGGAGCCTCTCAGTCCCTGTGGGTGAGGGTCAGTGAGGGAGGGAATGAGGGAGACGGGAGACTCTCGGTCCCTGTGGGTGAGGGTCAGTGAGGGAGGGAGTGAGTGAGACGGGAGCCTCTCGGTCCCTGTGGGTGAGTGTCAGTGAGGGAGTGAGGGAGACGGGACCCTCTCTGTCCCTGTGGGTGAGGGTCAGTGAGGGAGGGAGTGAGGGAGACGGGAGCCTCTCGGTCCCTGTGGGTGAGGGTTAGTGAGTGAGGGTGTGAGTGAGATGGAAGCCTCTCAGCCCCTGTGGGTGAGGGTTAGTGAGGGAGGGAGTGAGGGTGACGGGAGCCTCTCGGTCCCTGGGGGTGAGGGTCAGTGAGGGAGGGTGTGAGGGAAATGGGAGCCTCTCGGCCCCTGTGGGTGAGGGTCAGTGAGGGAGGGAGAGAGGGAGACGGGAGCCTCTCGGCCCCTGTGAGTGAGGGTCAGTGAGGGAGTGAGGGAGACGGGAGCCTCTCGGCCCCTGTGGGTGAGGGTCAGTGAGGGAGGGAGTGAGAGAGACGGGAGCCTCTCGGTCCCTGTGGGTGAGGGTCTGTGAGGGAGGCAGTGAGGGAGACGGGAGCATGTCGGTCCCTGTGGGTGAGGGTCAGTGAGGGAGGGAGTCAGGGAGACGGGAGCCTCTCGGTCCATGTGGGTGAGGGTCAGTGAGTGAGGGAGTGGGGGAGACGGGAGCCTCTCGGTACCTGTGGGTGAGGGTCAGTGAGGGAGGGAGTGAGGGAGACGGGAGCCTCTCGGCCCCTGTGAGTGAGGGTCAGTGAGGGAGGGAGTGAGGGAGACGGGAGCCTCTCGGTCCCTGTGGGTGAGGGTCAGTGAGGGAGGGAGTGAGGGAGACGGGAGCCTCTCGGTCCCTGTGGGTGAGGCTCAGTGGTAGAGGGAGTGAGGGGTAGGGGAGACTCTCGGTCCCTGTGGTTGAAGTTAAGTGAGGGAGGGAGTGAGTGAGTCGGGAGCCTCTTGGTCCCTGTGGGTGAGGGTCAGTGAGGGAGTCAGTGAGACGGGAGCATCTCGGTCCCTGTGGGTGAGGGTCAGTGAGGGAGTGAGGGAGACGGGAGCCTCTCAGTCCCTGTGGGTGAGGGTCAGTGAGTGAGGGAGTGGGGGAGACGGGAGCCTCTCGGTCCCTGTGGGTGAGGGTCAGTGAGGGAGGGAGGGAGACGGGAGCCTCTCGGTCCCTGTGAGTGAAGGTCAGTGAGGGAGGGAGTGAGGGAGACGGGAGCCTCTCGGTCCCTGTGGGTGAGTGTCAGTGAGGGAGGGAGTGAGGGAGACGGGAGCCTCTCGGTCCCTGTGGGTGAGACTCAGTGGGCGAGAGAGTGACGGGGAGGGGAGACTCTCGGTCCCTGTGGTTGAAGTTAAGTGAGGGAGGGAGTGAGTGAGTCGGGAGCCTCTTGGTCACTGTGGGTGAGGGTCAGTGGGGGAGTGAGGGAGACGGGAGCCTCTCGGTCCCTGTGGGTGAGGGTCAGTGAGGGAGGGAGGGAGACGGGAGCTCTCAGTCCCTGTGGGTGAGGGTCAGTGAGTGAGGGAGTGGGGGAGACGGGAGCCTCTCGGTCCCTGTGGGTGAGGGTCAATGAGGGAGGGAGGGAGACGGGAGACTCTCGGCCCCTGTGGGTGAGGGTCAGTGAGTGAGGGAGTGGGGGAGATGGGAGCCTCTCGGGACCTGTGGGTGAGGGTCAGTGCGGGAGGGAATGAGCGAGATGGGAGCCTCTCGGTCCCTGTGGGTGAGGGTCAGTGAGGGTGGGAGTGCGGGAGACGGGAGCCTTACGGTCCCTGTGGGTGAGGGTCAGTGAGTGAGTGAGGGAGACGGGAGCCTCTCGGTCCCTGTGGGTGAGGGTCAGTGAGGGAGGGAGTGAGGGAGATGGGAGCCTCTCGGCCCCTGTGGGTGAGGGTCAGTGAGGGAGGGAGTGAGGGAGACGGGAGCCTCTCGGTCCCTGTGAGTGAGGGTCAGTGATGGAGTGAGGGAGACTGGAGCCTCTCGGTCCCTGAGGGTGAAGGTCAGTGAGAGAGGGAGTGAGGGAGACGGGAGCCACTCGGTCCCTGTGGGTGAAGATCAGTGAGGGAGTGAGGGAGACGGGAGCCTCGCGGTCCCTGTGGGTGAAGGTCAGTGAGGGAGTGAGGGAGACGGGAGCCTCTCGGTCCCTGTGGGTGAGGGTCAGTGAGGGATGGAGTGAGGGAGACGGGAGCCACTCTGTCCCTGTGGGTGAAGGTCAGTGAGGGAGTGAGGGAGACGGGAGCATCGTGGTCCCTGTGGGTGAGATTCAGTGAGGGAGGGAGTGAGGGGGACGGGAGCCTCTCAGTCCCTGTGGGTGAGGGTCAGTGAGGAAGGGAGTGAGGGAGACGAGAGCCTCTCGGTCCCTGTGGGTGAGGGTCAGTGAGGGAGGGAGTGAGGGAGACGAGCGCCTCTCGGTCCCTGTGGGTGAGGGTCAGTGAGGGAAGGAGTGCGTGAGACGGGAGCCTCTCGGTCACTGTGGGTGAGGGTCAGTGAGGGAGGGAATGAGGGAGACGGGAGCCGCTTGGTCCCTGTGGGTGAGGGTCAGTGAGGGACGGAGTTAGTGAGACGGGAGCCTCTCGGTCCCTGTGGGTGAGTGTCAGTGAGGGAGTGAGGGAGACGGGACCCTCACTGTCCCTGTTGGTGAGGGTCAGTGAGGGAGGGAGTGAGGGAGACGGGAGCCTCTCGGTCCCTATGGGTTAGGGTCAGTGAGGGAGTGAGGGGGACGAGAGCCTATCGGTCCCTGTGGGTGAGGGTCAGTGAGGGAGTGAGGGAGACGGGAGCCTCTCGGTCCCTGTGGGTGAGGGTCAGTGGGGGAGGGAGTGAGGGAGACGGGAGCCTCTCGGTCCCTGTGGGTGAGGGTCAGTGAGTGAGGGTGTGAGGGAGATGGAAGCCTCTTAGCCCCTGTGGGTGATGGTCAGTGAGGGAGGGAGTGAGGGAGACGGGAGCCTCTCGGTCCCTGTGGGTGAGGGTCAGTGAGGGAGTGAGGGAGACGGGAGCCTCTCGGTCCCTTTGGGTGAGGGTCAGTGACGGAGGGAGTGAGTGAGACGGGAGCCTCTCGGTCCCTGTGGGTGAGGGTCAGTGAGTGAGGGTGTGAGGGAGATGGAAGCCTCTCAGCCCCTGTGGGTGAGAGTCAGTGAGGGAGGGAGTGAGGGAGACGGGAGCCTCTCGGTCCCTGTGGGTGAGGGTCAGTGAGGGAGGGAGTGAGGGAGACGGGAGCCTCTCGGTCCCTGTGGGTGAGGGTCAGTGAGGGAGGAGTGAGGGAGACGGGAGCCTCTCGGTCCCTGTGGGTGAGGGTCAGTGAGGGAGGGAGTGAGGGAGACGGGATCCTCTCTGTCCCTGTGGGTGAGGGTCAGTGAGGGAGGGAGTGAGGGAGACGGGAGCCTCTCGGTCCCTGTGGGAGAGGGTCAGTGAGGGAGAGAGTGAGGGAGACGGGAGCCTCTCGGGCCCTGTGGGTGAGGGTCAGTGAGCGAGGGAGTGAGGGAGACGGGAGCCTCTCGGTCCCTGTGGGTGAGGGTCAGTGAGGGAGGGAGTGAGTGAGACGGAAGCCTCTCGGTCCCTGTTGGTGAGGGTCAGTGAGGGAGGTAGTGAGGGAGACGGTAGTGTCTTGGTCCCTGTGGGAGAGGGTCAGTGAGGGATTGAGTGAGGGAGACGGGAGCCTTTCGGTCCCTGTGGGTGAGGGTCAGTGAGGGAGGGAGTAGGGAGACGGGAGCCTCTCGGTCCCTGTGGGTGAGGGTCAGTGAGTGAGGGAGTGAGGGAGACGGGAGCCTCTCAGTCCCTGTGGGTGAGTGTCAGTGAGGGAGGGAATGAGGGACACGGGAGCCTCTCGGTCCCTGTGGGTGAGGGTCAGTGACGGAGGGAGTGAGTGAGACGGGAGCCTCTCGGTCCCTGTGGGTGAGGGTCAGTGAGTGAGGGTGTGAGGGAGATGGAAGCCTCTCAGCCCCTGTGGGTGAGAGTCAGTGAGGGAGGGAGTGAGGGAGACGGGAGCCTCTCGGTCCCTGTGGGTGAGGGTCAGTGAGGGAGGGAGTGAGGGAGACGGGAGCCTCTCGGTCCCTGTGGGTGAGGGTCAGTGAGGGAGGAGTGAGGGAGACGGGAGCCTCTCGGTCCCTGTGGGTGAGGGTCAGTGAGGGAGGGAGTGAGGGAGACGGGATCCTCTCTGTCCCTGTGGGTGAGGGTCAGTGAGGGAGGGAGTGAGGGAGACGGGAGCCTCTCGGTCCCTGTGGGAGAGGGTCAGTGAGGGAGGGAGTGAGGGAGACGGGAGCCTCTCGGGCCCTGTGGGTGAGGGTCAGTGAGCGAGGGAGTGAGGGAGACGGGAGCCTCTCGGTCCCTGTGGGTGAGGGTCAGTGAGGGAGGGAGTGAGGGAGACGGGAGACTCTGTGTCCCTGTGGGTGAGGGTCATTGAGGGAAGGAGTGAGGGAGACGGGTCCCTCTCGGTCCCTGTGGGTGAGGGTCAGTGAGGGAGGGAGTGAGGGAGACGGGAGCCTCTCGGTCCCTGTGAGTGAGTGTCAGTGAGGGAGGGAGTGAGTGAGACGGAAGCCTCTCGGTCCCTGTTGGTGAGGGTCAGTGAGGGAGGTAGTGAGGGAGACGGTAGTGTCTTGGTCCCTGTGGGAGAGGGTCAGTGAGGGATTGAGTGAGGGAGACGGGAGCCTTTCGGTCCCTGTGGGTGAGGGTCAGTGAGGGAGGGAGTAGGGAGACGGGAGCCTCTCCGTCCCTGTGGGTGAGGGTCAGTGAGGGAGTGAGGGAGACGAGAGCCTCTCGGTCCCTTTGGGTGAGGGTCAGTGAGTGAGGGAGTGAGGGAGACGGGAGCCTCTCAGTCCCTGTGGGTGAGTGTCAGTGAGGGAGGGAATGAGGGACACGGGAGCCTCTCGGTCCCTGTGGGTGAGGGTCAGTGACGGAGGGAGTGAGTGAGACGGGAGCCTCTCGGTCCCTGTGGGTGAGGGTCAGTGAGTGAGGGTGTGAGGGAGATGGAAGCCTCTCAGCCCCTGTGGGTGAGAGTCAGTGAGGGAGGGAGTGAGGGAGACGGGAGCCTCTCGGTCCCTGTGGGTGGGGGTCAGTGAGGGAGGGAGTGAGGGAGACGGGAGCCTCTCGGTCCCTGTGGGTGAGGGTCAGTGAGGGAGGAGTGAGGGAGACGGGAGCCTCTCGGTCCCTGTGGGTGAGGGTCAGTGAGGGAGGGAGTGAGGGAGACGGGAGCATGTCAGTCCCTGTGGGTGAGGGTCAGTGAAGGAGGGATTGAGGGAGACGGGAGCCTCTCGGTCCCTGTGGGTGAGGGTCAGTGAGGGAGGGAGTGAGGGAGACGGGAGCCTCTCGGTCCATGTGGGTGAGGGTCAGTGAGGGAGGGAGTGAGGGAGACGGGAGCCTCTCGGTCCCTGTGAGTGAGGGTCAGTGAGGGAGGGAGTGAGGGAGACGGGAGCCTCTCGGTCCATGTGGGTGAGGGTCAGTGAGTGAGGGAGTGGGGGAGACGCGAGCCTCTCGGTACCTGTGGGTGAGGGTCAGTGAGGGAGGGAGTGAGGGAGACGGGAGCCTCTCGGCCCCTGTGAGTGAGGGTCAGTGAGGGAGGGATTGAGGGGGAGGGGAGACTCTCGGTCCCTGTGGTTGAAGTTAAGTGAGGGAGGGAGTGAGTGAGTCGGGAGCCTCTTGGTCCCTGTGGGTGAGGGTCAGTGAGGGAGTGAGTGAGACGGGAGCCTCTCGGTCCCTGTGGGTGAGGGTCAGTGAGGGAGTGAGGGAGACGGGAGCCTCTCAGTCCCTGTGGGTGAGGGTCAGTGAGGGAGGGAGTGAGGGAGACGGGATCCTCTCTGTCCCTGTGGGTGAGGGTCAGTGAGTGAGGGAGTGGGGGAGACGGGAGCCTCTCGGTCCCTGTGGGTGAGGGTCAGTGAGGGTGGGAGTGCGGGAGACGGGAGCCTTACGGTCCCTGTGGGTGAGGGTCAGTGAGTGAGTGAGGGAGACGGGAGCCTCTCGGACCCGGTGGGTGAGGGTCAGTGAGGGTGGGAGTGAGGGAGACGGGAGCCTCTCGGTCCCTGTGGGTGAGGGTCAGTGAGGGAGGGAGTGAGTGAGTCGGGAGCCTCTTGGTCCCGGTGGGTGAGGCTCAGTGAGGGAGTGAGTGAGACGGGAGCCTCTCGGTCCCTGTGGGTGAGCGTCAGTGAGGGAGTGAGTGAGACGGGAGCCTCTCGGTCCTTGTGGGTGAGGGTCAGTGAGAGAGGGACTGATGGAGACAGGAGCCTCTCGTTCCATGTGGTTGAGGGTCAGTGAGGGAGTGAGTGAGGTAGACGGGAGCCTCTCAGTCCCTGTGGGTGAGGGTCAGTGAGTGAGGGAGTGGGGGAGACGGGAGCCTCTCGGTCCCTGTGGGTGAGGGTCAGTGAGGGAGGGAGTGAGGGAGACAGGTGACTCTCGGCCCCTGTGAGTGAGGGTCAGTGAGAGAGGGAGTGAGGGAGACGGGAGCCTCTCGGTCCCTGTGGGTGAGGGTCAGTGAGGGAGGGAGTGAGGGAGACGGAAGCCTCTCGGTCCCTGTGGGTGAGGGTCAGTGAGGGAGGGAGTGAGGGAGACGGGAGTCTCTCTGTCCCTGTGGGTGAAGGTCAGTGAGGGAGTGAGGGAGACGGGAGCCTCGCGGTCCCTGTGGGTGAAGGTCAGTAAGGGAGTGAGGGAGACGGGAGCCTCTCGGTCCCTGTGGGTGAAGGTCAGTGAGGGAGTGAGGGAGACGGGAGCCTCTCGGTCCCAGTGGTTGAGGGTCAGTGAGGGAGGGAGTGAGGGAGAGGGGAGCATCTCGGTCCCTGTGGGTGAGATTCAGTGAGGGAGGGAGTGAGGGAGACGGGAGCCTCTCGGTCCCTGTGGGTGAGGGTCAGTGAGGGAGGGAGTGAGGGAGACGAGAGCCTCTCGGTCCCTGTGGGTGAGGGTCAGTGAGGGAAGGAGTGAGGGAGACGGCAGCCTCTCGGTCAGCGTGGGTGATGGTCAGTGAGGGAGGGAGTGAGGGAGACGGGATCCTCTCTGTCCCTGTGGGTGAGGGTCAGTGAGGGAGGGAGTGAGGGAGACGGGAGCCTCTCGGTCCCTGTGGGAGAGGGTCAGTGAGGGAGGGAGTGAGGGAGACGGGAGCCTCTCGGGCCCTGTGGGTGAGGGTCAGTGAACGAGGGAGTGAGGGAGACGGGAGCCTCTCGGTCCCTGTGGGTGAGGGTCAGTGAGGGAGGGAGTGAGGGAGACGGGAGCCTCTGGGTCCCTTTGGGTGAGGGTCATTGAGGGAAGGAGTGAGGGAGACGGGACCCTCTCGGTCCCTGTGGGTGAGGGTCAGTGAGGGAGGGAGTGAGGGAGACGGGAGCCTCTCGGTCCCTGTGAGTGAGTGTCAGTGAGGGAGGGAGTGAGGGAGACGGTAGTGTCTCGGTCGCTGTGGGTGAAGGTCAGTGAGGGAGTGAGGGAGACGGGAGCCTCTCGGTCCCAGTGGTTGAGTGTCAGTGAGGGAGGGAGTGAGGGAGACGGGAGCCTCTCGGTCCCTGTGGGTGAGGGTCAGTGAGGGAGGGAGTGAGGGAGACGGGAGCCTCTCGGTCCCTGTGAGTGAGGGTCAGTGAGGGAGGGAGTGAGTGAGACGGAAGCCTCTCGGTCCCTCTTGGTGAGGGTCAGTGAGGGAGGGAGTGAGGGAGACGGTAGTGTCTCGGTCCCTGTGGGAGAGGGTCAGTGAGGGATTGAGTGAGGGAGACGGGAGCCTTTCGGTCCCTGTGGGAGAGGGTCAGTGAGGGAGGGAGTGAAGGAGACGGGAGCCTCTCGGTCCCTGTGGGTGAGGGTCAGTGAGCGACTGAGGGAGACGGGAGCCTCTCGGTCCCTTTGGGTGAGGGTCAGTGAGTGAGGGAGTGAGGGAGACGGGAGCCTCTCAGTCCCTGTGGGTGAGGGTCAGTGAGGGAGGGAATGAGGGAGACGGGAGACTCTCGGTCCCTGTGGGTGAGGGTCAGTGAGGGAGGGAGTGAGTGAGACGGGAGCCTCTCGGTCCCTGTGGGTGAGTGTCAGTGAGGGAGTGAGGGAGACGGGACCCTCTCTGTCCCTGTGGGTGAGGGTCAGTGAGGGAGGGAGTGAGGGAGACGGGAGCCTCTCGGTCCCTGTGGGTGAGGGTTAGTGAGTGAGGGTGTGAGTGAGATGGAAGCCTCTCAGCCCCTGTGGGTGAGGGTTAGTGAGGGAGGGAGTGAGGGTGACGGGAGCCTCTCGGTCCCTGGGGGTGAGGGTCAGTGAGGGAGGGTGTGAGGGAAATGGGAGCCTCTCGGCCCCTGTGGGTGAGGGTCAGTGAGGGAGGGAGAGAGGGAGACGGGAGCCTCTCGGCCCCTGTGAGTGAGGGTCAGTGAGGGAGTGAGGGAGACGGGAGCCTCTCGGCCCCTGTGGGTGAGGGTCAGTGAGGGAGGGAGTGAGAGAGACGGGAGCCTCTCGGTCCCTGTGGGTGAGGGTCTGTGAGGGAGGCAGTGAGGGAGACGGGAGCATGTCGGTCCCTGTGGGTGAGGGTCAGTGAGGGAGGGAGTCAGGGAGACGGGAGCCTCTCGGTCCATGTGGGTGAGGGTCAGTGAGTGAGGGAGTGGGGGAGACGGGAGCCTCTCGGTACCTGTGGGTGAGGGTCAGTGAGGGAGGGAGTGAGGGAGACGGGAGCCTCTCGGCCCCTGTGAGTGAGGGTCAGTGAGGGAGGGAGTGAGGGAGACGGGAGCCTCTCGGTCCCTGTGGGTGAGGGTCAGTGAGGGAGGGAGTGAGGGAGACGGGAGCCTCTCGGTCCCTGTGGGTGAGGCTCAGTGGTAGAGGGAGTGAGGGGTAGGGGAGACTCTCGGTCCCTGTGGTTGAAGTTAAGTGAGGGAGGGAGTGAGTGAGTCGGGAGCCTCTTGGTCCCTGTGGGTGAGGGTCAGTGAGGGAGTCAGTGAGACGGGAGCATCTCGGTCCCTGTGGGTGAGGGTCAGTGAGGGAGTGAGGGAGACGGGAGCCTCTCAGTCCCTGTGGGTGAGGGTCAGTGAGTGAGGGAGTGGGGGAGACGGGAGCCTCTCGGTCCCTGTGGGTGAGGGTCAGTGAGGGAGGGAGGGAGACGGGAGCCTCTCGGTCCCTGTGAGTGAAGGTCAGTGAGGGAGGGAGTGAGGGAGACGGGAGCCTCTCGGTCCCTGTGGGTGAGTGTCAGTGAGGGAGGGAGTGAGGGAGACGGGAGCCTCTCGGTCCCTGTGGGTGAGACTCAGTGGGCGAGAGAGTGACGGGGAGGGGAGACTCTCGGTCCCTGTGGTTGAAGTTAAGTGAGGGAGGGAGTGAGTGAGTCGGGAGCCTCTTGGTCACTGTGGGTGAGGGTCAGTGGGGGAGTGAGGGAGACGGGAGCCTCTCGGTCCCTGTGGGTGAGGGTCAGTGAGGGAGGGAGGGAGACGGGAGCCTCTCAGTCCCTGTGGGTGAGGGTCAGTGAGTGAGGGAGTGGGGGAGACGGGAGCCTCTCGGTCCCTGTGGGTGAGGGTCAGTGAGGGAGGGAGGGAGACGGGAGACTCTCGGCCCCTGTGGGTGAGGGTCAGTGAGTGAGGGAGTGGGGGAGATGGGAGCCTCTCGGGACCTGTGGGTGAGGGTCAGTGCGGGAGGGAATGAGCGAGATGGGAGCCTCTCGGTCCCTGTGGGTGAGGGTCAGTGAGGGTGGGAGTGCGGGAGACGGGAGCCTTACGGTCCCTGTGGGTGAGGGTCAGTGAGTGAGTGAGGGAGACGGGAGCCTCTCGGTCCCTGTGGGTGAGGGTCAGTGAGGGAGGGAGTGAGGGAGATGGGAGCCTCTCGGCCCCTGTGGGTGAGGGTCAGTGAGGGAGGGAGTGAGGGAGACGGGAGCCTCTCGGTCCCTGTGAGTGAGGGTCAGTGATGGAGTGAGGGAGACTGGAGCCTCTCGGTCCCTGAGGGTGAAGGTCAGTGAGAGAGGGAGTGAGGGAGACGGGAGCCACTCGGTCCCTGTGGGTGAAGATCAGTGAGGGAGTGAGGGAGACGGGAGCCTCGCGGTCCCTGTGGGTGAAGGTCAGTGAGGGAGTGAGGGAGACGGGAGCCTCTCGGTCCCTGTGGGTGAGGGTCAGTGAGGGATGGAGTGAGGGAGACGGGAGCCACTCTGTCCCTGTGGGTGAAGGTCAGTGAGGGAGTGAGGGAGACGGGAGCATCGTGGTCCCTGTGGGTGAGATTCAGTGAGGGAGGGAGTGAGGGGGACGGGAGCCTCTCAGTCCCTGTGGGTGAGGGTCAGTGAGGAAGGGAGTGAGGGAGACGAGAGCCTCTCGGTCCCTGTGGGTGAGGGTCAGTGAGGGAGGGAGTGAGGGAGACGAGCGCCTCTCGGTCCCTGTGGGTGAGGGTCAGTGAGGGAAGGAGTGCGTGAGACGGGAGCCTCTCGGTCACTGTGGGTGAGGGTCAGTGAGGGAGGGAATGAGGGAGACGGGAGCCGCTTGGTCCCTGTGGGTGAGGGTCAGTGAGGGACGGAGTGAGTGAGACGGGAGCCTCTCGGTCCCTGTGGGTGAGTGTCAGTGAGGGAGTGAGGGAGACGGGACCCTCACTGTCCCTGTTGGTGAGGGTCAGTGAGGGAGGGAGTGAGGGAGACGGGAGCCTCTCGGTCCCTATGGGTTAGGGTCAGTGAGGGAGTGAGGGGGACGAGAGCCTATCGGTCCCTGTGGGTGAGGGTCAGTGAGGGAGTGAGGGAGACGGGAGCCTCTCGGTCCCTGTGGGTGAGGGTCAGTGGGGGAGGGAGTGAGGGAGACGGGAGCCTCTCGGTCCCTGTGGGTGAGGGTCAGTTTGTGAGGGTGTGAGGGAGATGGAAGCCTCTTAGCCCCTGTGGGTGATGGTCAGTGAGGGAGGGAGTGAGGGAGACGGGAGCCTCTCGGTCCCTGTGGGTGAGGGTCAGTGAGGGAGTGAGGGAGACGGGAGCCTCTCGGTCCCTTTGGGTGAGGGTCAGTGACGGAGGGAGTGAGTGAGACGGGAGCCTCTCGGTCCCTGTGGGTGAGGGTCAGTGAGTGAGGGTGTGAGGGAGATGGAAGCCTCTCAGCCCCTGTGGGTGAGAGTCAGTGAGGGAGGGAGTGAGGGAGACGGGAGCCTCTCGGTCCCTGTGGGTGAGGGTCAGTGAGGGAGGGAGTGAGGGAGACGGGAGCCTCTCGGTCCCTGTGGGTGAGGGTCAGTGAGGGAGGAGTGAGGGAGACGGGAGCCTCTCGGTCCCTGTGGGTGAGGGTCAGTGAGGGAGGGAGTGAGGGAGACGGGATCCTCTCTGTCCCTGTGGGTGAGGGTCAGTGAGGGAGGGAGTGAGGGAGACGGGAGCCTCTCGGTCCCTGTGGGAGAGGGTCAGTGAGGGAGAGAGTGAGGGAGACGGGAGCCTCTCGGGCCCTGTGGGTGAGGGTCAGTGAGCGAGGGAGTGAGGGAGACGGGAGCCTCTCGGTCCCTGTGGGTGAGGGTCAGTGAGGGAGGGAGTGAGTGAGACGGAAGCCTCTCGGTCCCTGTTGGTGAGGGTCAGTGAGGGAGGTAGTGAGGGAGACGGTAGTGTCTTGGTCCCTGTGGGAGAGGGTCAGTGAGGGATTGAGTGAGGGAGACGGGAGCCTTTCGGTCCCTGTGGGTGAGGGTCAGTGAGGGAGGGAGTAGGGAGACGGGAGCCTCTCGGTCCCTGTGGGTGAGGGTCAGTGAGGGAGTGAGGGAGACGAGAGCCTCTCGGTCCCTTTGGGTGAGGGTCAGTGAGTGAGGGAGTGAGGGAGACGGGAGCCTCTCAGTCCCTGTGGGTGAGTGTCAGTGAGGGAGGGAATGAGGGACACGGGAGCCTCTCGGTCCCTGTGGGTGAGGGTCAGTGACGGAGGGAGTGAGTGAGACGGGAGCCTCTCGGTCCCTGTGGGTGAGGGTCAGTGAGTGAGGGTGTGAGGGAGATGGAAGCCTCTCAGCCCCTGTGGGTGAGAGTCAGTGAGGGAGGGAGTGAGGGAGACGGGAGCCTCTCGGTCCCTGTGGGTGAGGGTCAGTGAGGGAGGGAGTGAGGGAGACGGGAGCCTCTCGGTCCCTGTGGGTGAGGGTCAGTGAGGGAGGAGTGAGGGAGACGGGAGCCTCTCGGTCCCTGTGGGTGAGGGTCAGTGAGGGAGGGAGTGAGGGAGACGGGATCCTCTCTGTCCCTGTGGGTGAGGGTCAGTGAGGGAGGGAGTGAGGGAGACGGGAGCCTCTCGGTCCCTGTGGGAGAGGGTCAGTGAGGGAGGGAGTGAGGGAGACGGGAGCCTCTCGGGCCCTGTGGGTGAGGGTCAGTGAGCGAGGGAGTGAGGGAGACGGGAGCCTCTCGGTCCCTGTGGGTGAGGGTCAGTGAGGGAGGGAGTGAGGGAGACGGGAGACTCTGTGTCCCTGTGGGTGAGGGTCATTGAGGGAAGGAGTGAGGGAGACGGGTCCCTCTCGGTCCCTGTGGGTGAGGGTCAGTGAGGGAGGGAGTGAGGGAGACGGGAGCCTCTCGGTCCCTGTGAGTGAGTGTCAGTGAGGGAGGGAGTGAGTGAGACGGAAGCCTCTCGGTCCCTGTTGGTGAGGGTCAGTGAGGGAGGTAGTGAGGGAGACGGTAGTGTCTTGGTCCCTGTGGGAGAGGGTCAGTGAGGGATTGAGTGAGGGAGACGGGAGCCTTTCGGTCCCTGTGGGTGAGGGTCAGTGAGGGAGGGAGTAGGGAGACGGGAGCCTCTCGGTCCCTGTGGGTGAGGGTCAGTGAGGGAGTGAGGGAGACGAGAGCCTCTCGGTCCCTTTGGGTGAGGGTCAGTGAGTGAGGGAGTGAGGGAGACGGGAGCCTCTCAGTCCCTGTGGGTGAGTGTCAGTGAGGGAGGGAATGAGGGACACGGGAGCCTCTCGGTCCCTGTGGGTGAGGGTCAGTGACGGAGGGAGTGAGTGAGACGGGAGCCTCTCGGTCCCTGTGGGTGAGGGTCAGTGAGTGAGGGTGTGAGGGAGATGGAAGCCTCTCAGCCCCTGTGGGTGAGAGTCAGTGAGGGAGGGAGTGAGGGAGACGGGAGCCTCTCGGTCCCTGTGGGTGGGGGTCAGTGAGGGAGGGAGTGAGGGAGACGGGAGCCTCTCGGTCCCTGTGGGTGAGGGTCAGTGAGGGAGGAGTGAGGGAGACGGGAGCCTCTCGGTCCCTGTGGGTGAGGGTCAGTGAGGGAGGGAGTGAGGGAGACGGGAGCATGTCAGTCCCTGTGGGTGAGGGTCAGTGAGGGAGGGATTGAGGGAGACGGGAGCCTCTCGGTCCCTGTGGGTGAGGGTCAGTGAGGGAGGGAGTGAGGGAGACGGGAGCCTCTCGGTCCATGTGGGTGAGGGTCAGTGAGGGAGGGAGTGAGGGAGACGGGAGCCTCTCGGTTCCTGTGAGTGAGGGTCAGTGAGGGAGGGAGTGAGGGAGACGGGAGCCTCTCGGTCCATGTGGGTGAGGGTCAGTGAGTGAGGGAGTGGGGGAGACGCGAGCCTCTCGGTACCTGTGGGTGAGGGTCAGTGAGGGAGGGAGTGAGGGAGACGGGAGCCTCTCGGCCCCTGTGAGTGAGGGTCAGTGAGGGAGGGATTGAGGGGGAGGGGAGACTCTCGGTCCCTGTGGTTGAAGTTAAGTGAGGGAGGGAGTGAGTGAGTCGGGAGCCTCTTGGTCCCTGTGGGTGAGGGTCAGTGAGGGAGTGAGTGAGACGGGAGCCTCTCGGTCCCTGTGGGTGAGGGTCAGTGAGGGAGTGAGGGAGACGGGAGCCTCTCAGTCCCTGTGGGTGAGGGTCAGTGAGGGAGGGAGTGAGGGAGACGGGATCCTCTCTGTCCCTGTGGGTGAGGGTCAGTGAGTGAGGGAGTGGGGGAGACGGGAGCCTCTCGGTCCCTGTGGGTGAGGGTCAGTGAGGGTGGGAGTGCGGGAGACGGGAGCCTTACGGTCCCTGTGGGTGAGGGTCAGTGAGTGAGTGAGGGTGACGGGAGCCTCTCGGTCCCTGTGGGTGAGGGTCAGTGATGGAGGGAGTGAGTGAGTCGGGAGCCTCTTGGTCCCGGTGGGTGAGGGTCAGTGAGGGAGTGAGTGAGACGGGAGCCTCTCGGTCCCTGTGGGTGAGCGTCAGTGAGGGAGTGAGTGAGACGGGAGCCTCTCGGTCCTTGTGGGTGAGGGTCAGTGAGAGAGGGACTGATGGAGACAGGAGCCTCTCGTTCCATGTGGTTGAGGGTCAGTGAGGGAGTGAGTGAGGTAGACGGGAGCCTCTCAGTCCCTGTGGGTGAGGGTCAGTGAGTGAGGGAGTGGGGGAGACGGGAGCCTCTCGGTCCCTGTGGGTGAGGGTCAGTGAGGGAGGGAGTGAGGGAGACGGGAGCCTCTCGGTCCCTGTGGGTGAGGGTCAGTGAGGGAGGGAGTGAGGGAGACGGAAGCCTCTCGGTCCCTGTGGGTGAGGGTCAGTGAGGGAGGGAGTGAGGGAGACGGGAGTCTATCGGTCCCTGTGGGTGAAGGTCAGTGAGGGAGTGAGGGAGACGGGAGCCTCGCGGTCCCTGTGGGTGAAGGTCAGTAAGGGAGTGAGGGAGACGGGAGCCTCTCGGTCCCTGTGGGTGAAGGTCAGTGAGGGAGTGAGGGAGACGGGAGCCTCTCGGTCCCAGTGGTTGAGGGTCAGTGAGGGAGGGAGTGAGGGAGAGGGGAGCATCTCGGTCCCTGTGGGTGAGATTCAGTGAGGGAGGGAGTGAGGGAGACGGGAGCCTCTCGGTCCCTGTGGGTGAGGGTCAGTGAGGGAGGGAGTGAGGGAGACGAGAGCCTCTCGGTCCCTGTGGGTGAGGGTCAGTGAGGGAAGGAGTGAGGGAGACGGCAGCCTCTCGGTCAGCGTGGGTGAGGGTCAGTGTGGGAGGGAGTGAGGGAGACGGGATCCTCTCTGTCCCTGTGGGTGAGGGTCAGTGAGGGAGGGAGTGAGGGAGACGGGAGCCTCTCGGTCCCTGTGGGAGAGGGTCAGTGAGGGAGGGAGTGAGGGAGACGGGAGCCTCTCGGGCCCTGTGGGTGAGGGTCAGTGAGCGAGGGAGTGAGGGAGACGGGAGCCTCTCGGTCCCTGTGGGTGAGGGTCAGTGAGGGAGGGAGTGAGGGAGACCGGAGCCTCTGGGTCCCTTTGGGTGAGGGTCCTTGAGGGAAGGAGTGAGGGAGACGGGACCCTCTCGGTCCCTGTGGGTGAGGGTCAGTGAGGGAGGGAGTGAGGGAGACGGGAGCCTCTCGGTCCCTGTGAGTGAGTGTCAGTGAGGGAGGGAGTGAGGGAGACGGTAGTGTCTCGGTCCCTGTGGGTGAAGGTCAGTGAGGGAGTGAGGGAGACGGGAGCCTCTCGGTCCCAGTGGTTGAGTGTCAGTGAGGGAGGGAGTGAGGGAGACGGGAGCCTCTCGGTCCCTGTGGGTGAGGGTCAGTGAGGGAGGGAGTGAGGGAGACGGGAGCCTCTCGGTCCCTGTGGGTGAGGGTCAGTGAGCGAGGGAGTGAGGGAGACGGGAGCCTCTTGGTCCCTGTGGGTGAGGGTCAGTGATGGAGGGAGTGAGGGAGACGGTAGTGTCTCGGTCCCTGTGGGAGAGGGTCAGTGAGGGATTGAGTGAGGGAGACGGGAGACTTTCGGTCCCTGTGGGTGAGGGTCAGTGAGGGAGGGAGTGAGGGAGACGGGAGCCTCTCGGTCCCTGTGGGTGAGGGTCAGTGAGGGAGGGTGTGAGGGAGATGGCAGCCTCTCGGCCCCTGTGGGTGATGGTCAGTGAGTGAGGGAGTGAGGGAGACGGGAGCATCTCGGTCCCTGTGGGTGAGGGTCAGTGAGGGAGGGAGTGAGGGAGACGGGAGCATCTCGGTCCCTGTGGGTGAGGGTCAGTGAGGGATTGAGTGAGGGAGACGGGAGCCTCTCAGTCCCTGTGGTTGAGGGTGAGAGAGGGAGTGAGTGAGGGAGCCGGGAGCCTCTCGGTCCCTGTGGGTGAGGGTCAGTGAGGGAGGGAGTGAAGGAGATGGGAGCCTCTCGACCCCTGTGGGTGAGGGTCAATGAGGGAGTGAGTGAGGGAGACGGGAGCCTTTCCGTCCCTGTGGGTGAGGGTCAGTGAGGGAGGGAGTGAGGGAGACGGGAGCCTCTCGGTCCATGTGGGTGAGGGTCAGTGAGTGAGGGAGTGGGGGAGACGGGAGCCTCTCGGTCCCTGTGGGTGAGGGTCAGTGAGGGAGGGAGTGAGGGAGACGGGAGCCTCTCGGTGCATGTGGGTGAGGGTCAGTGAGTGAGGGAGTGAGGGAGACGGGAGCCTCTCGGTCCCTGTGGGTGAGGGTCAGTGAGTGAGGGACTGGGGGAGACGGGAGCCTCTCGGTCCCTGTGGCTGAAGGTCAGTGAGGGAGGGAGTGAGGGAGACTGGAGCCTCTCGGTACCTGTGGGTGAAGGTCAGTGAGGGAGTGAGGGAGACGGGAGCCTCTCGGTCCCTGTGGGTGAGGGTCAGTGAGGGAGGGAGTGAGGGGGACGGGAGCCTCTCGGTCCCTGTGGGTGAGAGTCAGTGAGGGAGGGAGTGAGGGAGACGAGAGCCTCTCGGTCCCTGTGGGTGAGGGTCAGCGAGGGAGGGAGTGAGGGAGACGGGAGCCTCTCGGTCCCTGTGGGTGAGGGTCAGTGAGGGAAGGAGTGAGGGAGACGGGAGCCTCTCGGTCACTGTGGGTGAGGGTCAGTGAGGGAGGGAGTGAGGGAGACGGGAGCCTCTCGGTCCCTGTGGGTGAGGGTCAGTGAGGGAGGGAGTGAGGGAGACGGGATCCTCTCTGTCCCTTTGGGTGAGGGTCAGTGAGGGAGGGAGTGAGGGAGACGAGAGCCTCTCGGTCCCTGTGGGTGAGGGTCAGTGAGGGTGGGAGTGAGGGAGACCCGAGCCTTACGGTCCCTGTGGGTGAGGGTCAGTGAGTGAGTGAGGGAGACGGGAGCCTCTCGGTCCCTGTGGGTGAGGGTCAGTGAGGGAGGGAGTGAGTGAGTCGGGAGCCTCTCGGTCCCTGTCGGTGAGGGTCAGTGAGGGAGGGAGTGAGGGAGACGGGATCCTCTCTGTCCCTTTGGGTGAGGGTCAGTGAGGGAGGGAGTGAGGGAGACGAGAGCCTCTCGGTCCCTGTGGGTGAGGGTCAGTGAGGGTGGGAGTGAGGGAGACGGGAGCCTCTCAGTCCCTGTGGTTGAGGGTGAGAGAGGGAGTGAGTGAGGGAGCCGGGAGCCTCTCGGTCCCTCTGGGTGAGGGTCAGTGAGGGAGGGAGTGAAGGAGATGGGAGCCTCTCGACCCCTGTGGGTGAGGGTCAATGAGGGAGTGAGTGAGGGAGACGGGAGCCTTTCCGTCCCTGTGGGTGAGGGTCAGTGAGGGAGGGAGTGAGGGAGACGGGAGCCTCTCGGTCCATGTGGGTGAGGGTCAGTGAGTGAGGGAGTGGGGGAGACGGGAGCCTCTCGGGCCCTGTGGGTGAGGGTCAGTGAGCGAGGGAGTGAGGGAGACGGGAGCCTCTCGGTCCCTGTGGGTGAGGGTCAGTGAGGGAGGGAGTGAGTGAGACGGAAGCCTCTCGGTCCCTGTTGGTGAGGGTCAGTGAGGGAGGTAGTGAGGGAGACGGTAGTGTCTTGGTCCCTGTGGGAGAGGGTCAGTGAGGGATTGAGTGAGGGAGACGGGAGCCTTTCGGTCCCTGTGGGTGAGGGTCAGTGAGGGAGGGAGTAGGGAGACGGGAGCCTCTCGGTCCCTGTGGGTGAGGGTCAGTGAGGGAGTGAGGGAGACGAGAGCCTCTCGGTCCCTTTGGGTGAGGGTCAGTGAGTGAGGGAGTGAGGGAGACGGGAGCCTCTCAGTCCCTGTGGGTGAGTGTCAGTGAGGGAGGGAATGAGGGACACGGGAGCCTCTCGGTCCCTGTGGGTGAGGGTCAGTGACGGAGGGAGTGAGTGAGACGGGAGCCTCTCGGTCCCTGTGGGTGAGGGTCAGTGAGTGAGGGTGTGAGGGAGATGGAAGCCTCTCAGCCCCTGTGGGTGAGAGTCAGTGAGGGAGGGAGTGAGGGAGACGGGAGCCTCTCGGTCCCTGTGGGTGAGGGTCAGTGAGGGAGGGAGTGAGGGAGACGGGAGCCTCTCGGGACCTGTGGGTGAGGGTCAGTGCGGGAGGGAATGAGCGAGATGGGAGCCTCTCGGTCCCTGTGGGTGAGGGTCAGTGAGGGTGGGAGTGCGGGAGACGGGAGCCTTACGGTCCCTGTGGGTGAGGGTCAGTGAGTGAGTGAGGGAGACGGGAGCCTCTCGGTCCCTGTGGGTGAGGGTCAGTGAGGGAGGGAGTGAGGGAGATGGGAGCCTCTCGGCCCTGGTGGGTGAGGGTCAGTGAGGGAGGGGAGTGAGGGAGACGGGAGCCTCTCGGTCCCTGTGAGTGAGGGTCAGTGATGGAGTGAGGGAGACTGGAGCCTCTCGGTCCCTGAGGGTGAAGGTCAGTGAGAGAGGGAGTGAGGGAGACGGGAGCCACTCGGTCCCTGTGGGTGAAGATCAGTGAGGGAGTGAGGGAGACGGGAGCCTCGCGGTCCCTGTGGGTGAAGGTCAGTGAGGGAGTGAGGGAGACGGGAGCCTCTCGGTCCCTGTGGGTGAGGGTCAGTGAGGGATGGAGTGAGGGAGACGGGAGCCACTCTGTCCCTGTGGGTGAAGGTCAGTGAGGGAGTGAGGGAGACGGGAGCATCGTGGTCCCTGTGGGTGAGATTCAGTGAGGGAGGGAGTGAGGGGGACGGGAGCCTCTCAGTCCCTGTGGGTGAGGGTCAGTGAGGAAGGGAGTGAGGGAGACGAGAGCCTCTCGGTCCCTGTGGGTGAGGGTCAGTGAGGGAGGGAGTGAGGGAGACGAGCGCCTCTCGGTCCCTGTGGGTGAGGGTCAGTGAGGGAAGGAGTGCGTGAGACGGGAGCCTCTCGGTCACTGTGGGTGAGGGTCAGTGAGGGAGGGAATGAGGGAGACGGGAGCCGCTTGGTCCCTGTGGGTGAGGGTCAGTGAGGGACGGAGTGAGTGAGACGGGAGCCTCTCGGTCCCTGTGGGTGAGTGTCAGTGAGGGAGTGAGGGAGACGGGACCCTCACTGTCCCTGTTGGTGAGGGTCAGTGAGGGAGGGAGTGAGGGAGACGGGAGCCTCTCGGTCCCTATGGGTTAGGGTCAGTGAGGGAGTGAGGGGGACGAGAGCCTATCGGTCCCTGTGGGTGAGGGTCAGTGAGGGAGTGAGGGAGACGGGAGCCTCTCGGTCCCTGTGGGTGAGGGTCAGTGGGGGAGGGAGTGAGGGAGACGGGAGCCTCTCGGTCCCTGTGGGTGAGGGTCAGTTTGTGAGGGTGTGAGGGAGATGGAAGCCTCTTAGCCCCTGTGGGTGATGGTCAGTGAGGGAGGGAGTGAGGGAGACGGGAGCCTCTCGGTCCCTGTGGGTGAGGGTCAGTGAGGGGAGTGAGGGAGACGGGAGCCTCTCGGTCCCTTTGGGTGAGGGTCAGTGACGGAGGGAGTGAGTGAGACGGGAGCCTCTCGGTCCCTGTGGGTGAGGGTCAGTGAGTGAGGGGTGTGAGGGAGATGGAAGCCTCTCAGCCCCTGTGGGTGAGAGTCAGTGAGGGAGGGAGTGAGGGAGACGGGAGCCTCTCGGTCCCTGTGGGTGAGGGTCAGTGAGGGAGGGAGTGAGGGAGACGGGAGCCTCTCGGTCCCTGTGGGTGAGGGTCAGTGAGGGAGGAGTGAGGGAGACGGGAGCCTCTCGGTCCCTGTGGGTGAGGGTCAGTGAGGGAGGGAGTGAGGGAGACGGGATCCTCTCTGTCCCTGTGGGTGAGGGTCAGTGAGGAGGGAGTGAGGGAGACGGGAGCCTCTCGGTCCCTGTGGGAGAGGGTCAGTGAGGGAGAGAGTGAGGGAGACGGGAGCCTCTCGGGCCCTGTGGGTGAGGGTCAGTGAGCGAGGGAGTGAGGGAGACGGGAGCCTCTCGGTCCCTGTGGGTGAGGGTCAGTGAGGGAGGGGAGTGAGTGAGACGGAAGCCTCTCGGTCCCTGTTGGTGAGGGTCAGTGAGGGAGGTAGTGAGGGAGACGGTAGTGTCTTGGTCCCTGTGGGAGAGGGTCAGTGAGGGATTGAGTGAGGGAGACGGGAGCCTTTCGGTCCCTGTGGGTGAGGGTCAGTGAGGGAGGGAGTAGGGAGACGGGAGCCTCTCGGTCCCTGTGGGTGAGGGTCAGTGAGGGAGTGAGGGAGACGAGAGCCTCTCGGTCCCTTTGGGTGAGGGTCAGTGAGTGAGGGAGTGAGGGAGACGGGAGCCTCTCAGTCCCTGTGGGTGAGTGTCAGTGAGGGAGGGAATGAGGGACACGGGAGCCTCTCGGTCCCTGTGGGTGAGGGTCAGTGACGGAGGGAGTGAGTGAGACGGGAGCCTCTCGGTCCCTGTGGGTGAGGGTCAGTGAGTGAGGGTGTGAGGGAGATGGAAGCCTCTCAGCCCCTGTGGGTGAGAGTCAGTGAGGGAGGGAGTGAGGGAGACGGGAGCCTCTCGGTCCCTGTGGGTGAGGGTCAGTGAGGGAGGGAGTGTGGAGGGAGACGGGAGCCTCTCGGTCCCTGTGGGTGAGGGTCAGTGAGGGAGGAGTGAGGGAGACGGGAGCCTCTCGGTCCCTGTGGGTGAGGGTCAGTGAGGGAGGGAGTGAGGGAGACGGGATCCTCTCTGTCCCTGTGGGTGAGGGTCAGTGAGGGAGGGAGTGAGGGAGACGGGAGCCTCTCGGTCCCTGTGGGAGAGGGTCAGTGAGGGAGGGAGTGAGGGGAGACGGGAGCCTCTCGGGCCCTGTGGGTGAGGGTCAGGGTGAGCGAGGGAGTGAGGGAGACGGGAGCCTCTCGGTCCCTGTGGGTGAGGGTCAGTGAGGGAGGAGTGAGGGAGACGGGAGACTCTGTGTCCCTGTGGGTGAGGGTCATTGAGGGAAGGAGGTGAGGGAGACGGGTCCCTCTCGGTCCCTGTGGGTGAGGGTCAGTGAGGGAGGGAGTGAGGGAGACGGGAGCCTCTCGGTCCCTGTGAGTGAGTGTCAGTGAGGGAGGGAGTGAGTGAGACGGAAGCCTCTCGGTCCCTGTTGGTGAGGGTCAGTGAGGGAGGTAGTGAGGGAGACGGTAGTGTCTTGGTCCCTGTGGGAGAGGGTCAGTGAGGGATTGAGTGAGGGAGACGGGAGCCTTTCGGTCCCTGTGGGTGAGGGTCAGTGAGGGAGGGAGTAGGGAGACGGGAGCCTCTCGGTCCCTGTGGGTGAAAGGGAGTGAGGGAGACGAGAGCCTCTCGGTCCCTTTGGGTGAGGGTCAGTGAGTGAGGGAGTGAGGGAGACGGGAGCCTCTCAGTCCCTGTGGGTGAGTGTCAGTGAGGGAGGGAATGAGGGACACGGGAGCCTCTCGGTCCCTGTGGGTGAGGGTCAGTGACGGAGGGAGTGAGTGAGACGGGAGCCTCTCGGTCCCTGTGGGTGAGGGTCAGTGAGTGAGGGTGTGAGGGGAGATGGAAGCCTCTCAGCCCCTGTGGGTGAGAGTCAGTGAGGGAGGGAGTGAGGGAGACGGGAGCCTCTCGGTCCCTGTGGGTGGGGGTCAGTGAGGGAGGGAGTGAGGGAGACGGGAGCCTCTCGGTCCCTGTGGGTGAGGGTCAGTGAGGGAGGAGTGAGGGAGACGGGAGCCTCTCGGTCCCTGTGGGTGAGGGTCAGTGAGGGAGGGAGTGAGGGAGACGGGAGCATGTCAGTCCCTGTGGGTGAGGGTCAGTGAGGGAGGGATTGAGGGAGACGGGAGCCTCTCGGTCCCTGTGGGTGAGGGTCAGTGAGGGAGGGAGTGAGGGAGACGGGAGCCTCTCGGTCCATGTGGGTGAGGGTCAGTGAGGGAGGGGAGTGAGGGAGACGGGAGCCTCTCGGTTCCTGTGAGTGAGGGTCAGTGAGGGAGGGAGTGAGGGAGACGGGAGCCTCTCGGTCCATGTGGGTGAGGGGTCAGTGAGTGAGGGAGTGGGGGAGACGCGAGCCTCTCGGTACCTGTGGGTGAGGGTCAGTGAGGGAGGGAGTGAGGGAGACGGGAGCCTCTCGGCCCCTGTGAGTGAGGGTCAGTGAGGGAGGGATTGAGGGGGAGGGAGACTCTCGGTCCCTGTGGTTGAAGTTAAGTGAGGGAGGGAGTGAGTGAGTCGGGAGCCTCTTGGTCCCTGTGGGTGAGGGTCAGTGAGGGAGTGGAGTGAGACGGGAGCCTCTCGGTCCCTGTGGGTGAGGGTCAGTGAGGAGTGAGGGAGACGGGAGCCTCTCAGTCCCTGTGGGTGAGGGTCAGTGAGAGGAGGGAGTGAGGGAGACGGGATCCTCTCTGTCCCTGTGGGTGAGGGTCAGTGAGTGAGGGAGTGGGGGAGACGGGAGCCTCTCGTCCCTGTGGGTGAGGGTCAGTGAGGGTGGGAGTGCGGGAGACGGGAGCCTTACGGTCCCTGTGGGTGAGGGTCAGTGAGTGAGTGAGGGTGAC
>JANJGN010004279.1:12500-34868 GCA_026770705.1 Isurus oxyrinchus | reverse complement strand
CTCCACCCTCCCAATCTCTTCCTCCACCCCTCCCAACTCTCCCATCCACCCTCTCCATCTCTCCCTCCACCCTCCCATCACCCCTCCACCCTCCCATCTCACCCTCACCCTCCCCACCCTCCCATCTCCCCACCCACACACCCCCACCCACCCCATCTCACCTCCACCCCACAATCTCCCCCTCCACCCTCCAACTCTCCCTCCACCCTCCCACTCTCCCCTCCAACCTCCCATCTCCCCTCACCCTCCCATCTCCCCCCACCCTCCATCTCACCCTCCCCCCACCATCACCCCTCCACCCTCCATCTCCCCCTCCACCCTCCCATCTCCCTCCCCCCTCCCAACTCCCCTCCCCATCCCATCTCACTCACTTCCCACCTCTCCCACTCCACCACCCTCTCCCAATCCCCTCCACCCTCACATCTCCCTCACCTCCAATCTCCACTCCACTCACATCTCCCCTCCCACCCTCCAATCTCCTCCCCTCCACCACCAATCCACTCCCATCTCTCCCTCCACCCTTCCATCTCCCTCCTCCACCTCTCCCATCCTCCCACTCCACCCTCCCATCTCCTCCTCCACACCTCCCATCTCCCCCACCACCTCTCCCATCTCCCCTCCACCCCTCACATTTCACCCTCCACCCTCCCATCTCCCCTTCCAACCTCCCATCTCTCCCTCCACCCTCCCAACTCCCCCTCCACCCCTCCCAATCTCACCTCCCCCCTCTCACCCTCCAACCTCCCATCTCCCCCTCCACCCTCCCATATCCCCCCTCCCTACATCATCGCCCTCCACCCTCACATCTCCCCTCCACCTCCACACTCCCCACCACCCACCCACACCCCACCACCCCCCCCCCCACCCCACCCCCACCCCCACCCCACCCCCCACCCACACACCCCACCCCCACCCCACACACACCCACCCCACCACCACCACCCACCCCACACACCCACCCCACCCCACACACCCCCCCACCCCACCCCACCCCCACCACACACACCCCCCACCACCCCCACCCCACCCCACCACCCACCCCCCACCCCACCACACCCAACACCCCACCCCCCACCCCACCCCCACCACACACCCCTCCCCCCCACCCACCAACACACCCCCACCCCACAACACCCCCTCCCACCACCCTCCCATCACCCCCCACCCACCCAACCCCACCTCCACCCACACACCCCACCACCATCACCCCCCACCCCCACCACCCCACCCACCACCCCACCCAACCCCCACCCACACACCCACCCCCCACCCCACACCCCCACCACCCCCAACACCCCTCCACCCCCCATCTCCCCCCACCCCTCCCACTCCCCCACCACCCCTCCCATCTCCCACCTCCACACTCCCCCACCCCATCTCCCCTCCCCACCAACTCCCCTCACCCACCCACCCTCCCACACCCCACCCCCACCACCCCACACTCCCCCACCACCCTCCACCTCCCCCACTCCCTCCACCCACCCTCCAACCCCACCACCCTCCCATCTCCCCACCACCCTCCCATCTCCCCCCACCCTCCCATCTCCCCTCCCCCTCCAACCTCCCATCTCCCCCACCACCTCCATCTCCCCACCACCCTCCTCCCCCCTCCACCATCTCCACCTCCATCTCCCATCTCCCACCACCCTCCCATCTCCCCTCCACCCTCCCATCTCTCCCTCCACCCTCCCATCTCCCTCCACCTCCATCTCCCATCACCCCCTCCATCTCCCCCTCACCCCCTCTCCCCACCCTCCCATCCCTCCCCTCCCACACCCCCTCCACCACCCACCACCCCCACCACCCACCCACCACCCACTCCCAACCCCCTCACATCTCAACCACCCCCTCCATCCCCCTCCACCACCCATCACCCACCAACACCCCACCCCTCCACCCTCCCACCACCCTCCACCACTCTCCACCACCACACCCTCCCCACACCCACCCCACCACCCATCCACACTCACCACCAACACTCCACCCACCCACCAACACTCCCATCACCCCCCCAACACTCCCATCTCCCCCCTCCCAACACACACCATCCAACCCCACCCATCACCCATCCACCTCCCCCAACAACCCCTCCCACCCCACACCACCCCATCCCACACCCTCTCCCCACCCTCCCCACCCCCTCCCAACACTACCTCCCCCCCCACCCAATCTCCCCCTCCCACCCTCCCATCACTCCCTCCACCCCTCCATCCTCCCTCACCCATCTCCCTCTCCCCCTCCACCCCCTCCACCCTCACCACTCCATCCCCCCTCCACCCTCCATCTCTCCCTCCACCCCTCCCATCTCCCACCACCACCCACTCCCATCCCCCCTCCACACTCCCACACCTCCACACCCTCCACCATCACATCCCCCCTCCACCCTCCCATCTCTCCCTCCACCCATCCCGTCTCCCCCTCCACCCTCCCATCGCCCCTCACACTCCCATCTCCCCCTCCACCCTCCCATCTCTCCCTCCACCCTCCCATCTCCCCCTCCACCCACCATCTCCCTCCACCCTCCCACTCCCCTCACCCTCCATCTCCCTCCACCCTCCCTCTCACCCTCCACCCTCCCATCTCCCCTCTACCCTCCCATCTCCCTCCCACCCTTCTATCTCGCACTCCAGCCCTCCCTCATCCCCCTCCACCCCTCCTTCCTCCCTCTCCAGCCTCCCTTCTACCCCTCCACCCCTCCCATCTCCCCCTCCAACCCTTCCATCTCCCCAACACTCCCATCACCCCCCTCCACCCTCCAATCTCTTTCTCCACCCCTCCAATCTCTCCCTTCACCCTGCCATCTCTCTCTCCACCCTCCCATCTCTCCCTCCACCCTCCATTCTCTCTCTCTACCCTCCCATCTCCCCCTCCACCCTCCCATCTCTCCTACCATCACCCATCTCCCATCTCCCCCTCCACCCTCCCATCTCCTCCTGCACACTCACATCTCCCCCTCACCACCTCACATCTCCCCCTCCACCCTCCCATCTCTCCCTCCACCCATCCCTTCTCCCCCTCCAACCTCCCATCCCCTCCACACTCACATCTCCCCCTCCACCCTCCATCTCTCCCTCCACCCTCCCATCGCCCCCTCCACCCACCCATCTCTCCCTCCACCCTCCCCATCTCCCCTCCCCCCCCAACTCCCCTCCACCCTCCCATCACACCCTCATCCCTCACATCTCCCCCTCCACCTCCCTTCTCCAACACCCCACCACCCTCCAATCTCTCCTTCCACCCTCCAATCTCCCCCTCCAACCTCACATCTCCCCTCCACCACTCCCATCTTCTCCTCCACCCTTCCAACTCCCCTCCACATTCCCATCTCTCCCTCCACCCTTCCATTTCCCCCGATCCACCTCTCCCTCCTCCCCACACCACCCTCCCTTCTACTCCTCCACCCCTCCCATCTCCCCCACCACACTCCCATCTCCCCTCCAGCCCTCACATCTCACCCTCCACCCTCCCATCTCCCCTCCATTCTCCCATCTCTCCCTCCACCCTCCCAAAACCCCCTCCACCCCTCCAATCTCACCTCCCCCCTCCCAACTCCCCTCCACCCTCCCATCTCTCCCTCCACCCTCCCATCTCCCCCTCCACCCTCCCATCTCCCCCTCCACCCCTCCCATCTCTCCCTCCATCCTCCCATCTCCCCCTCCACCCTCGTATCGCCTACTCCACCCCTCCCATCTCTCCCTCCACGCTCCTATCTACTCCTCCACCCCTCCCATCTCTCTCTCCACCCTCCCATCACTCCCTCCACCCTCCCATCTCTCCCTCCACCCTCCTATCTCCTCCTCAACCCTCCCATCTCTCCCTCCACCATCCCATCTCCCCTCCCTCCTCCAATCTCTCCCTCCACACTCCCATCTCTCCCTCCACACTCCCATCATCCCTCCACTCTCCGATCTCCCCCTCCACCCCTCCCATCTCACCCTCCACCCTCCCATCTCCCCTCCACCCTCCCAACTACCGTCCACCCTCCCATCACCCACTCCACCCTCCCATCTCCCTCCACCCTCCCATCTTACCCTCCACCCTCCCATCTCTACCTCCATCCTCCCATCTCTCCCTCCACCTTCCCAAATCCCCCTCCACCCTCCCATCTCACCCTCCACCCTCCCATCTCCCCTCCACCCTCCCATCTCACCTCCACCCCTCCCATCTCGCAGCAACCCTCCCATTTCCCCCTCCCCCCCATCTCCACTCTCCACTCCCAACTCCCCTCCACCCCTCCCATCTCCCCCTCCACCCTCATATCTCCCCCTCCACAATCCCATCTCAACCTCCACCCTCCCATCTCCCCCTCCACCCTCCCATCTCCCCTCCCCCCTCCCCCCTCCCAACTCACCACCACCCTCTCATCTCTCCCTCCACCCTCCCAAATCCCCTCCACCCTCCCATCTCTCCCTCCACCCTCCCATCTGCCCCTCCACCCTCCCATCTCTCCAGCCACCCTCCCATCTCTCCCTCCACCCTCCCATCTGCCCTCCTCTCTCCCAACTCCCCTCCACCATCCCATCTCTCCCTCCACCTCCCTTCTCCCATCTCCCCCTCCACACTCCCAGCTCACCCTCCAGCCACACATCTCTCCCTCCACTCTCCCATCTCTCTCTCCACCCTCACATCTCTCCCTCCATGCCTCCCATCTCCCCCTTCACCCTCCCATCTCTTGCTCCACCCTCCCATCACTCCCTCCACCCTCCCATCTCCCCCTCTACCCTCCCATCTCCCTCCCACCCTTCTATCTCGCCCTCCAGCCCTCCCTCATCCCCTCCACCCCTCCTTCCTCCCTCTCCAGCCTCCCTTCTACCCCTCCACCCCTCCCATCTCCCCCTCCAACCCTTCCATCTCCCCAACACTCCCATCACCCCCTCCACCCTCCAATCTCTTCCTCCACCCCTCCAATCTCTCCCTTTACCCTGCCATCTCTCTCTCCACCCTCCCATCTCTCCCTCCACCCTCCATTCTCTCTCTCCACCCTCCCATCTCCCCCTCCACCCTCCCATCTCTCCCTCCGCCCTCCCATCTCTCCTACCATCACCCATCTCCCATCTCCCCCTCCACCCTCCCATCTCCTCCTGCACACTCACATCTCCCCCTCCACCTTCACATCTCCCCCTCCACCCTCCCATCTCTCCCTCCACCCATCCCGTCTCCCCCCTCCAACCTCCCATCGCCCCTCCACACTCACATCTCCCCCTCCACCCTCCCATCTCTCCCTCCACCCTCCCATCGCCCCCTCCACCCTCCCATCTCTCCCTCCACCCTCCCATCTCCCCTCCCCCCCAACTCCCCTCCACCCTCCCATCTCACCCTCTTCCCGCACATCTCCCCATCCACCTCCCTTCTCCCAACTCCCCTCCACCCTCCAATCTCTCCTTCCACCCTCCAATCTCCCCCTCCAACCTCACATCTCCCCTCCACCACTCCCATCTTCTCCTCCACCCTTCCAACTCCCCTCCACATTCCCATCTCTCCCTCCACCCTTCCATCTCCCCCGATCCACCTCTCCCTCCTCCCACTCCACCCTCCCTTCTACTCCTCCACCCCTCCCATCTCCCCCACCACACTCCCATCTCCCCTCCAGCCCTCACATCTCACCCTCCACCCTCCCATCTCCCCTTCCATTCTCCCATCTCTCCCTCCACCCTCCCAAAACCCTCCACCCCTCCAATCTCACCTCCCCCTCCCAACTCCCCTCCACCCTCCCATTTCTCCCTCCAACCTCCCATCGCTCCCTCCACCCCTCCCATCTCCCCCTCCACCCTCCCATCTCCCCTCCACCCTCGTATCGCCTACTCCACCCCTCCCATCTCTCCCTCCACGCTCCTATCTCCTCCTCCACCCCCTCCCATCTCTCTCTGCACCCTCCCAACTCTCTCTCCACCCTCCCATCTCTCCCTCCAATCTACCCATCTCCCCCTCCACCCTCCATTCAGTCCCTCCAATCTCCATTCCCCCTCCACCCTCCCATCTCTCCCTCCACCCTCCCATCTCTCCCTCCACCCTCCCATCTCACCCTCCACCCTCCTATCTCTCCTTCCACCCCTCCCATCTTCCCCTCCCCCTCCCAACTCTCCCTCCACCCTCCCATCTCCCCCTTCATCCTCCCATCTCCCCCTCCACCCCTCACATCTCACCCTCCACCCACAAATCTCTCCCTCCACCCTCGCATCTCCCCCTCCACCCTCCCATCTCTCCCTCCACCTCCCTTCTCCCATCTCTCCCTCCACCCTCCCATCACTCCCTCCACCCTCCCTTCACCCCCTCCACTCCTCCCATCTCTCCCTTCACCCTCCCATCTCACCCTCCAAACTCCCATCTCCCCCTCCACCCTCCCATCTCTCCCTCCACACTTTCCATCTCTCCCTCCACCCTCTCATCTCACCCCCCACCCTCCCAAATCCCACTCCACCCTCACATCTCCCCCTCCACCCTCCCATCTCACCCTCCACCCTCCTTTATCCCCCTCCAACCTCCTATCTCTCCCTCCACCCTCCCATCTCTCCCTCCACCCTCCCATCTCCCAATCCACCCCTCCCATCTCTCCCTCCACCCTCCTATCGCCCCCTCCACCCCTCCCATCTCTCCCTCCACGCTCCTATCTCCTCCTCCACCCTCCCATCTCTCTCTCCACCCTCCCATCTCTCCCTCCACCCTCTTATCTCCCCCTCGACCCTCCCATCTCTCCCTCCACCATCCCATCTCCCCCTCCCTCCTCCGATCTCTCCCTCCAAACTCCCATCATTCCTCCACTCTCCGATCTCCCCCTCCACCCCACCCATCTCACCCTCCACCCTCCCATCTCTCCCTCCACCCTCCCATCTTACCCTCCACCCTCCCATCTCTACCTCCACCCTCCCATCTCTCCCTTTACCTTCCCAAATCCCCCTCCACCCTCCCAACTCTCCCTCCACCCTCCCATCTCCCCCTCCACCCTCCCATCTCACCTCCACCACTCCCATCTCGCTGCAACCCTCCCATTTCCCCCTCCCCCCATCTCCACTCTCCACTCCCAACTCCCCTCCACCCCTCCCATCTCCCCCTCCACCCTCATATCTCCCCCTCCACAATCCCATCTCAACCTCCACCCTCCCATCTCACCCTCCACCCTCCCATCTCCCCCTCCACCATCCCATCTCAACCTCCACCTCCCTTCTCCCATCTCCCCCTCCACCCTCCCATCTCCCCTCCCCCCTCCCAACTCACCACCACCCCTCCCATCTCTCCATCCACCCTCCCAAATCCCCTCCACCCTCCCATCTCTCCCTTCACCCTCCCATCTGCCCCTCCACCCTCCCATCTCTCCATCCACCCTCCCATATCTCCCTCCACCCTCCCATCTGCCCTCCCCCCTCCCAACTCCCCTCCACCCTCCCATCTCTCCCTCCACCTCCCTTCTCCCATCTCCCCCTCCACACTCCCAGCTCACCCTCCAGCCACGCATCTCTCCCTCCACCCTCCCATCTCTCTCTCCACCCTCGCATCTCACCCTCCACACCTCCCATCTCCCCCTTCACCCTCCCATCTCTCCCTCCACCCTCCCATCTCTCCCTCCACCCTCCCATCTCTCCCTCCACCCTCCCATCTCCCTCCCACCCTTCCATCTCGCCCTCCAGCCCTCCCTCATCCCCCTCCACCCCTCCTTCCTCCCTCTTCAGCCTCCCTTTTACCCCTCCACCCCTCCCATCTCTTCCTCCACCCTCCCATCACTCCCTCCACCCTCACATCTCCCCTCCACCCTCCCATCTCCCCGTCCACCCTCCGATCTCCCCCTCCACCCTCCCATCACTCCCTCCACCCTCCCATTGCTCCCTCCACACCTCCCATCTCCCCTTCCACCCCTCCCATCCCTCTTCCACACCTCCCATTCCCTGCTCCACCCTCCCAACTCCTCCTCCTCCATCCATCCCTACTCTCCCTCAATCACTCCTCCCCTGCACCCCCCCCGCCAATCCTAGCCTCTCTACCCCGTTGGGTTTTTTAGTTGCTCTCCCCTCCATTCACCGACAGAGCTTCTATCTCTCTCTTTCTCTCTCTCCTGCCGGAGACAGGAGGAAGAGGATCCTGGTTGGGAACTCCTCGCTGATCGAAGTGACCATCACCCTGAGGAACCTGGGAGAAGATTCCTACCGAACAAGGCTGACTCTTCACCACCCAACTGGCCTCCAGTTTCGCAAACTCACCAACCTCCAGGTAGGCCGGTCATTGGTCCAGGAATTTGTCCCGTGTGGTGTAGGTACACCCACAGCGCTGTTAGGGAGGGAGTTCCAGGATTTTGTCCCGTGTGGTGTAGGTACACCCACAGCGCTGTTAGGGAGGGAGTTCCAGGATTTTGTCCCTGTGTGGTGTAGGTACACCCACGGCGCTGTTAGGGAGGGAGTTCCAGGATTCTGTCCGTGTGGTGTAGGTACACCCACGGCGCTGTTAGGGAGGGAGTTCCAGGATTTTGTCCATGTGGTGTAGGTACACCCACGGCGCTGTTAGGGAGGGAGTTCCAGGATTTTGTCCGTGTGGTGTAGGTACACCCACGGCGCTGTTAGGGAGGGAGTTCCAGGATTTTGTCCCCGTGTGATGTAGGTACAGCCACGGTGCTGTTAGGGAGGGAGTTCCAGGATTTTGTCCCCGTGTGGTGTAGGAACACCCACGGTGCTGTTAGGAAGGGAGTTCCAGGATTTTGTCCCATGTGGTGTAGGTACACCCACGGAGCTGTTAGGGAGGGAGTTCCAGGATAGTGTTCGTGTGGTGTAGGTACAGCCACGGCGCTGTTAGGGAGGGAGTTCCAGGATTTTGTCCCATGTGGTGTAGGTACACCCATGGCGCTGTTAGGGAGGGAGTTCCAGGATTTTGTCCCATGTGGTGTAGGTACACCCACGGCGCTGTTAGGGAGGGAGTTCCAGGATTTTGTCTGTGTGGTGTAGGTACACCCACGGTGCTGTTACGGAGGGAGTTCCAGGATTTTGTCCCGTGTGGTGTAGGTACATCCACGGCGCTCTTAGGGAGGGAGTTCCAGGATTTTGTCCCGTGTGGTGTAGGTACAACCACGGCGCTGTTAGGGAGGGAGTTCCAGGATTTTGTCTGTGTGGTGTAGGTACACCCACGGTGCTGTTAGGGAGGGAGTTCCAGGATTTTGTCCCCGTGTGGTGTAGGTACACCCACGGCGCTGTTAGGGAGGGAGTTCCAGGATTTTGTCCCCGTGTGGTGTAGGTACACCCACGGCGCTGTTAGGGAGGGAGTTCCAGGATTTTGTCCCCCGTGTGGTGTAGGTACACCCACGGCGCTGTTAGGGAGGGAGTTCCAGGATTTTGTCCCGTGTGGTGTAGGTACACCCATGGTGCTGTTAGGGAGGGAGTTCCAGGATATTGTCCCGTGTGGTGTAGGTACACCCACGGCGCTGTTAGGGAGGGAGTTCCAGGATTTGGACCCAGCGACAGTGAAGGAACGGCCGATATATTTCCAAGTCGGGATGGTGAGGGGCTCGGAGGGGAACTTCCAGGTGCTGGTGTTCCCCATGTGTCTGCTGCCCTCGTCCTTCTAGACGGTAGCGGTCGTGGGTTTGGGCGGCGCTGTCAAAGAAGCTTTGGTGAGTTGCTGCAGTGCATCTTGTAGATGGTACACACACTGCTGCCTCTGTGCGTCGGTGGTGGAGGGAGTGAATGTTTGTGGATGGGGTGCCGATCGAGAGGGGGGGGCTGCTTTGTCCTGGACGGTGTCGAGCTTCTTGAGTGTTGTGGGAGCCGCACTCATCCAGGCAAGTGGGGAGTGTCCCATCACACTCCTGACTGGTGCCTTGTAGACGGTGGACAGGCTTTGGGGGGAGTCAGGAGGTGAGTTACTCTCCGCAGTATTCCCAGCCTCTGACCTGCTCTTGTAGCCACAGTATTTATATGGCTGGTCCCAGTTCAGTTTCTGGTCAATGGTAACCCCCAGGATGTTGATAGTTGGGGATTCAGTGAGGGTAATACCATTGAATGTCAAGGGGGCGATGGTTGAATTCTGTTGTTGGCGATGGTCATTGTCTGGCACTTGTGTGGTGTGAATGTTACTTACCACTTGTCAGCCCTGAGTCTGGATATTGTCCAGGTCTTGCTGCATTTGGACATGGGGCTGCTTCAGTATCTGAGGAGCTATGAGCTGGAACTGGCGGGATCTGATTTTAGTCTTTCCATCCCATCTCTCTGCAGACAACCCAAGTGGACTGCTCTTCTGAAGTCAACACAACCGGGAACCTAACTCCGAAATTCTCCTGTAATATCAGTCATCCCATCTTCCGGAGTGAGTCGATGGTAAGGGTTAGACAAATGAGAGCTCTTCTAACTGACACCTAGAAAATTCTGAAGGGCATTGAAAGGGTCGATGCTGAGAGGCTGTTTCCCCACCTCTCTACCCCCTCCCCGGGCTGGAGAATCTAGAACACAGGGATCACAGTCTCAGGAGAAGCGGTCGGCCATTCTGGGCTGAGATGAAGGAGAAATGTCTTCACTCGGGAGGGTTGTGAATCTTTGGAATTCTCCACCCAAGAGAGCGGTGGGTGCTCCGTCACCGAGTAGGTTCAAGAGCGGGAGATCAAGAGGTTTTTGGACAGTGAGAGGATCGAGGGATTTGGGGAAAGTGCGGGAAGGTGGAGTTGAGGGAGAAGATCAGCCACAGGCTGGATTAAGGTGGAGTTGAGGGAGAAGATCAGCCACAGACTGGATTAAGGTGGAGTTGAGGGAGAAGATGAGCCACAGACTGGATTAAGGTGGAGTTGAGGTGGATGATCAGCCACAGGCTGGATTAAGGTGGAGTTGAGGGAGAAGATCAGCCACAGACTGGATTAAGGTGGAGTTGAGGGAGAAGATCAGCCACAGGCTGGATTAAGGTGGAGTTGAGGGAGAAGATCAGCCACAGGCTGGATTAAGGTGGAGTTGAGGTGGATGATCAGACACAGGCTGGATAAAGGTGGAGTTGAGGTGGATGATCAGCCACAGGCTGGATTAAGGTGGAGTTGAGGGAGAAGATCAGCCACAGGCTGGATTAAGGTGGAGTTGAGTGGATGATCAGACACAGGCTGGATTAAGGTGGAGTTGAGGGAGAAGATCAGCCACAGGCTGGATTAAGGGGGAGTTGAGGTGGATGATCAGCCACAGGCTGGATTAAGGTGGAGTTGAGGGAGAAGATAAGCCACAGGCTGGATTAAGGTGGAGTTGAGGTGGATGATCAGCCACAGGCTGGATTAAGGTGGAGTTGAGGGAGAAGATCAGCCACAGGCTGGATTAAGGTGGAGTTGAGGTGGATGATCAGCCACAGGCTGGATTAAGGTGGAGTTGAGGTGGATGATCAGCCACAGGCTGGATTAAGGTGGAGTTGAGGTGGATGACCAGCCACAGGCTGGATTAAGGTGGAGTTGAGGTGGATGATCAGCCACAGGCTGGATTAAGTTGGAGTTGAGGGAGAAGATCAGCCACAGGCTGGATTAAGGTGGAGTTGAGGTGGATGATCAGCCACAGGCTGGATTAAGGTGGAGTTGAGGGAGAAGATCAGCCACAGGCAGGATTAAGCTGGAGTTGAGGTGGATGATCAGCCACAGGCTGGATTAAGGTGGAGTTGAGGTGGATGATCAGACACAGGCTGGATTAAGGTGGAGTTGAGGTGGATGATCAGCCACAGGCTGGATTAAGGTGGAGTTGAGGTGGATGATCAGCCACAGGCTGGATTAAGGTGGAGTTGAGGGAGAAGATCAGCCACAGGCTGGATTAAGGTGGAGTTGAGGTGGATGATCAGCCACAGGCTGGATTAAGGTGGAGTTGAGGTGGATGATCAGCCACAGGCTGGATTAAGGTGGAGTTGAGGTGGATGATCAGTCACAGGCTGGATTAAGGTGGAGTTGAGGGAGAAGATTAGCCACAGGCTGGATTAAGGTGGAGTTGAGGTGGATGATCAGCCACAGGCTGGATTAAGGTGGAGTTGAGGGAGAAGATCAGCCACAGGCAGGATTAAGCTGGAGTTGAGGTGGATGATCAGCCACAGGCTGGATTAAGGTGGAGTTGAGGTGGATGATCAGACACAGGCTGGATTAAGGTGGAGTTGAGGTGGATGATCAGCCACAGGCTGGATTAAGGTGGAGTTGAGGTGGATGATCAGCCACAGGCTGGATTAAGGTGGAGTTGAGAGAGAAGATCAGCCACAGGCTGGATTAAGGTGGAGTTGAGGTGGATGATCAGCCACAGGCTGGATTAAGGTGGAGTTGAGGGAGAAGATCAGCCACAGGCTGGATTAAAGTGGAGTTGAGGGAGAAGATCAGCCACAAGCTGGATTAAGGTGGAGTTGAGGTGGATGATCAGCCACAGGCTGGATTAAGGTGGAGTTGAGGTGGATGATCAGCCACAGGCTGGATTAAGGTGGAGTTGAGGTGGATGATCAGCCACAGGCTGGATTAAGGTGGAGTTTAGGGAGAAGATGTGCCACAGGCTGGATTAAGGTGGAGTTGAGGAAGAAGATCAGAGACAGGCCGGAATAAGGTGGAATTGAGTTGGATGATCAGCCACAGGCTGGATTAAGGTGGAGTTGAGGTGGATGATCAGCCACAGGCTGGATTAAGATGGAGTTGAGAGAGAAGATCAGCCACAGGCTGGATTAAGGTGGAGTTGAGGTGGAAGATCAGCCACAGGCTGGATTAAGGTGGAGTTGAGGTGGATGATCAGCCACAGGCTGGATTAAGGTGGAGTTGAGGGAGAAGATCAGCCACAGGCTGGATTAAGGTGGAGTTGAGGGAGAAGATCAGACACAGGCTGGATTAAGGTGGAGTTGAGGGAGATGATCAGCCACAGGCTGGATTAAGGTGGAGTTGAGGGAGAAGATCAGCCACAGGCTGGATTAAGGTGGAGTTGAGGGAGATGATCAGCCACAGGCTGGATTAAGGTGGAGTTGAGGTGGATGATCAGCCACAAGCTGGATTAAGGTGGAGTTGAGGTGGATGATCAGCCACAGGCTGGATTAAGGTGGAGTTGATGTGGATGATCAGCCACAGGCTGGATTAAGGTGGAGTTGAGGGAGATGATCAGCCACAGGGAGGATTAAGGTGGAGTTGAGGTGGATGAGCAGCTACAGGCTGGATTAAGGTGGAATTGAGGGAGAAGATCAGCTCAGGCAGGATTAAGGTCGAGTTGAGGTGGATGATCAGACACAGGTTGGACTAAGGTGGAATTGAGGTGGATGATGAGCCACAGGCTGGATTAAGGTGGAGGTGAGGTGGATGATCAGTCACAGGCTGGATTAAGGTGGAGGTGAGGTGGATGATCAGTCACAGGCTGGATTAAGGTGGAGTTGAGGTGGATGATCAGCCACGGGCTGGATTAAGGTGGAGTTGAGGGAGAAGATCAGCCACAGGCTGGATTAAGGTGGAGTTGAGGGAGAAGATCAGCCACAGGCTGGATTAAGGTGGAGTTGAGGGAGATGATCAGCCACAGGGTGGATTAAGGTGGAGTTGAGGTGGATGAGCAGCTACAGGCTGGATTAAGGTGGAATTGAGGTGGATGATCAGTCACAGGCTGGATTAAGGTGGAGTTGAGGGAGAAGATCAGCCACAGGCTGGATTAAGGTGGAGTTGAGGTGGATGATCAGCCACAGGCTGGATTAAGGTGGAGTTGAGGGAGAAGATCAGTGACAGGCTGGATTAATTTGGAGCTGAGGGAGAAGATCAGCCACAGGCTGGATTAAGGTGGAGTTGAGGGAGAAGATCAGCCACAAGCTGGATTAAGGTGGAGTTGAGGTGGATGATCAGCCACAGGCTGGATTAAGTTGGAGTTGAGGTGGATGATCAGCCACAGGCTGGATTAAGGTGGAGTTGAGGTGGATGATCAGCCACAGGCTGGATTAAGGTGGAGTTTAGGGAGAAGATGTGCCACAGGCTGGATTAATGTGGAGTTGAGGAAGAAGATCAGAGACAGGCCGGAATAAGGTGGAATTGAGTTGGATGATCAGCCACAGGCTGGATTAAGGTGGAGTTGAGGTGGATGATCAGCCACAGGCTGGATTAAGATGGAGTTGAGAGAGAAGATCAGCCACAGGCTGGATTAAGGTGGAGTTGAGGGAGAAGATCAGCCACAGGCTGGATTAAGGTGGAGTTGAGGTGGATGATCAGCCACAGGCTGGATTAAGGTGGAGTTGAGGGAGAAGATCAGCCACAGGCTGGATTAAGGTGGAGTTGAGGGAGAAGATCAGACACAGGCTGGATTAAGGTGGAGTTGAGGGAGATGATCAGCCACAGGTTGGATTAAGGTGGAGTTGAGGGAGAAGATCAGCCACAGGCTGGATTAAGGTGGAGTTGAGGGAGATGATCAGCCACAGGCTGGATTAAGGTGGAGTTGAGGTGGAAGATCAGCCACAAGCTGGATTAAGGTGGAGTTGAGGTGGATGATCAGCCACAGGCTGGATTAAGGTGGAGTTGTTGTGGATGATCAGCCACAGGCTGGATTAAGGTGGAGTTGAGGGAGATGATCAGCCACAGGGAGGATTAAGGTGGAGTTGAGGTGGATGAGCAGCTACAGGCTGGATTAAGGTGGAATTGAGGGAGAAGATCAGCTCAGGCAGGATTAAGGTCGAGTTGAGGTGGATGATCAGACACAGGTTGGACTAAGGTGGAATTGAGTTGGATGATGAGCCACAGGCTGGATTAAGGTGGAGGTGAGGTGGATGATCAGTCACAGGCTGGATTAAGGTGGAGGTGAGGTGGATGATCAGTCACAGGCTGGATTAAGGTGGAGTTGAGGTGGATGATCAGCCACGGGCTGGATTAAGGTGGAGTTGAGGGAGAAGATCAGCCACAGGCTGGATTAAGGTGGAGTTGAGGGAGAAGATCAGCCACAGGCTGGATTAAGGTGGAGTTGAGGGAGATGATCAGCCACAGGGTGGATTAAGGTTGAGTTGAGGTGGATGAGCAGCTACAGGCTGGATTAAGGTGGAATTGAGGTGGATGATCAGTCACAGGCTGGATTAAGGTGGAGTTGAGGGAGAAGATCAGCCACAGGCTGGATTAAGGTGGAGTTGAGGTGGATGAGCAGACGCAGGCTGGATTAAGGTGGAGTTGAGGTGGATGATCAGCCACAGGCTGGATTAAGGTGGAGTTGAGGTGGATGAGAAGACGCAGGCTGGATTAAGGTGGAGTTGAGGTGGATGATCAGCCACAGGCTGTATTAAGGTGGAGTTGAGGTGGATGATCAGCCACAGGCTGGATTAAGGTGGAGTTGAGGTGGATGATCAGCCACAGGCAGGATTAAGGTGGAGTTGAGGTGGATGATCAGCCACAGGCTGGATTAAGGTGGAGTTGAGGTGGATGATCAGCCACAGGCTGGATTAAGGTGGAGTTGAGGTGGATGATCAGACACAGGCTGGATTACAGTGGAGTTGAGGTGGATGATCAGCCACAGGCTGGATTAAGGTGGAGTTGAGGTGGATGATCAGCCACAGGCTGGATTAAGGTGGAGTTGAGGTGGATGATCAGCCACAGGCTGGATTAAGGTGGAGTTGAGGGAGAAGATCAGCCACAGGCCGGATTAAGGTGGAGTTGAGGTGGATGATCAGCCACAGGCTGGATTACAGTGGAGTTGAGGTGGTTGATCAGCCACAGGCTGGATTAAGGTGGAGTTGAGGGAGAAGATCAGCCACAGGCTGGATTAAGGTGGAGTTGAGGTGGATGATCAGCCACAGGCTGGATTAAGGTGGAGTTGAGGTGGATGATCAGCCACAGGCTGGATTAAGGTGGAGTTGAGGTGGATGATCAGCCACAGGCTGGATTAAGGTGGAGTTGAGGTGGATGATCAGCCACAGGCTGGATTAAGATGGAGTTGAGAGAGAAGATCAGCCACAGGCTGGATTAAAGTGGAGTTGAGGGAGAAGATCAGCCACAGGCTGGATTAAGGTGGAGTTGAGGTGGATGATCAGCCACAGGCTGGATTAAGGTGGAGTTGAGGGAGAAGATCAGCCACAGGCTGGATTAAGGTGGAGTTGAGGAAGAAGATCAGACACAGGCTGGATTAAGGTGGAGTTGAGGGAGATGATCAGCCACAGGCTGGATTAAGGTGGAGTTGAGGGAGAAGATCAGCCACAGGCTGGATTAAGGTGGAGTTGAGGGAGATGATCAGCCACAGGCTGGATTAAGGTGGAGTTGAGGTGGAAGATCAGCCACAAGCTGGATTAAGGTGGAGTTGAGGTGGATGATCAGCCACAGGCTGGATTAAGGTGGAGTTGTTGTGGATGATCAGCCACAGGCTGGATTAAGGTGGAGTTGAGGGAGATGATCAGCCACAGGGAGGATTAAGGTGGAGTTGAGGTGGATGAGCAGCTACAGGCTGGATTAAGGTGGAATTGAGGGAGAAGATCAGCTCAGGCAGGATTAAGGTCGAGTTGAGGTGGATGATCAGACACAGGTTGGACTAAGGTGGAATTGAGTTGGATGATGAGCCACAGGCTGGATTAAGGTGGAGGTGAGGTGGATGATCAGTCACAGGCTGGATTAAGGTGGAGGTGAGGTGGATGATCAGTCACAGGCTGGATTAAGGTGGAGTTGAGGTGGATGATCAGCCACGGGCTGGATTAAGGTGGAGTTGAGGGAGAAGATCAGCCACAGGCTGGATTAAGGTGGAGTTGAGGGAGAAGATCAGCCACAGGATGGATTAAGGTGGAGTTGAGGGAGATGATCAGCCACAGGGTGGATTAAGGTTGAGTTGAGGTGGATGAGCAGCTACAGGCTGGATTAAGGTGGAATTGAGATGGATGATCAGTCACAGGCTGGATTAAGGTGGAGTTGAGGGAGAAGATCAGCCACAGGCTGGATTAAGGTGGAGTTGAGGTGGATGAGCAGACGCAGGCTGGATTAAGGTGGAGTTGAGGTGGATGATCAGCCACAGGCTGGATTAAGGTGGAGTTGAGGTGGATGATCAGCCACAGGCTGGATTAAGGTGGAGTTGAGGTGGATGAGCAGACGCAGGCTGGATTAAGGTGGAGTTGAGGTGGATGATCAGCCACAGGCTGGATTAAGGTGGAGTTGAGGTGGATGATCAGCCACAGGCTGGATTAAGTTGGAGTTGAGGTGGATGATCAGCCACAGGCAGGATTAAGGTGGAGTTGAGGTGGATGATCAGCCACAGGCTGGATTAAGGTGGGGTTGAGGTGGATGATCAGCCACAGGCTGGATTAAGGTGGAGTTGAGGTGGATGATCAGACACAGGCTGGATTACAGTGGAGTTGAGGTGGATGATCAGCCACAGGCTGGATTAAGGTGGAGTTGAGGTGGATGATCAGCCACAGGCTGGATTAAGGTGGAGTTGAGGTGGATGATCAGCCACAGGCTGGATTAAGGTGGAGTTGAGGGAGAAGATCAGCCACAGGCTGGATTAAGGTGGAGTTGAGGTGGATGATCAGCCACAGGCTGGATTACAGTGGAGTTGAGGTGGATGATCAGCCACAGGCTGGATTAAGGTGGAGTTGAGGGAGAAGATCAGCCACAGGCTGGATTAAGGTGGAGTTGAGGTGGATGAGCAGACGCAGGCTGGATTAAGTTGGAGTTGAGGTGGATGATCAGCCACAGGCTGGATTAAGGTGGAGTTGAGGTGGATGATCAGCCACAGGCTGGATTAAGGTGGAGTTGAGGTGGATGATCAGCCACAGGCTGGATTAAGGTGGAGTTGAGGTGGATGATCAGCCACAGGCTGGATTAAGGTGGAGTTGAGGGAGAAGATCAGCCACAGGCTGGATTAAGGTGGAGTTGAGGGAGAAGATCAGCCACAGGCTGGATTAAGGTGGAGTTGAGGTGGATGATCAGCCACAGGCTGGATTAAGGTGGAGTTGAGGGAGAAGATCAGCCACAGGCTGGATTAAGGAGGAGTTGACGTGGATGATCAGCCACAGGCTGGATTAAGGTGGAGTTGAGGTGGATGATCAGCCACAGGCTGGATTAAGGTGGAGTTGAGGTGGATGATCAGCCACAGGCTGGATTAAGGTGGAGTTGAGGTGGATGATCAGCCACAGGCTGGATTAAGGTGGAGTTGAGGGAGAAGATCAGCCACAGGCTGGATTAAGGTGGAGTTGAGGGAGAAGATCAGCCACAGGCTGGATTATGTCTCAAGAGGCTGAGCAGTCTTTCTCTTGCCGAATGATCTGATGATAAATATTTTTGCACCTTCTGTGTCTTCCAGTCGATGTTTACCGTGACGTTTGAAATATTGGACCGAGCGAGCTGGAGGAAGAGTGCAGTGATTAAAGCCGTGGCTACAAGGTAGATCAGGAGCAGCGATTCAGCCCTAATTTGCAGGGAGGCGAGTGCCTGATGTTGGTCTGGTTGCAAACAAGCAGGGCAGAGAGGGGGTGGGGATTGAGGACAGGGGGTTGAGGCTGTGAGTTCATACGATGTCCCTGAGCAGGACAGAGATGTCATCCCACCCCATGGAGAATAAGAATCAAGAAGCCCGGGTCAGAGACCAAACACTTTAAGCCCGTGCTGTACCTGTCCTGGGTGTGTTTGATGGGGACAGTGTAGAGGGAGATTTACTCTGTATCTAACCCCGTGCTGTACCTGTCCTGGGAGTGTTTGATGGGGACAGTGTAGAGGGAGATTTACTCTGTATCTAACCCCGTGCTGTACCTGTCCTGGGAGTGTTTGATGGGGACAGTGTAGAGGGAGCTTTACTCTGTATCTAACCCCGTGCTGTACCTGTCCTGGGAGTGTTTGATGGGGACAGTGTAGAGGGAGATTTACTCTGTATCTAACCCCGTGTGGTACCTGTCCTGGGAGTGTTTGATGGGGACAGTGTAGAGGGAGCTTTACTCTGTATCTAACCTCGTACTGTACCTGTCCTGGGAGTGTTTGATGGGGATGGTGTAGAGGGAGATTTACTCTGTATCTAACCCCGTGTGGTACCTGTCCTGGGAGTGTTTGATGGGGACGGGGTAGAGGGAGCTTTACTCTGTATCTAACTCCGTGCTGTACCTGTCCTGGGAGTGTTTGATGGGGACGGTGTAGAGGGAGATTTACTCTGTATCTAACTCCGTGCTGTACCTGTCCTGGGAGTGTTTGATGGGGACAGTGTAGAGGGAGCTTTACTCTGTATCTAACCCCGTGCTGTACCTGTCCTGGGAGTGTTTGATGGGGACAGTGTAGCGGGAGATTTACTCTGTATCTAACCCCGTGCTTACCTGTCTTGCGTGTGTTTGATGGGGACGGTGTAGAGGGAGCTTTACTCTGTATCTATACCCGTGCTGTACCTGTCCTGGGAGTGTTTGATGGGGACGGTGTAGAGGGAGATTTACTCTGTATCTAACCCCGTGCTGTACCTGTCCTGGGAGTGTTTGATGGGGACGGTGTAGAGGGAGATTTACTCTGTATCTAACCCCGTGCTATACCTGTCCTGGGAGTGTTTGATGGGGACGGTGTAGAGGGAGCTTTACTCTGTATCTAACCCCGTGCTGTACCTGTCCTGGGTGTGTTTGATGGGGACAGTGTAGAGGGAGCTTTACTCTGTATCTAAGCCCGTGCTGTACCTGTCCTGGGAGTGTTTGATGGGGACGGTGTAGAGGGAGCTTTACTCTGTATCTAACCCCGTGCTGTACCTGGCCTAGGAGTGTTTGATGGGGACGGTGTAGATGGAGCTTTACTCTGTATCTAACCCCATGCTGTACCTGTCCTGGGAGTGTTTGATGGGGACAGTGTAGAGGGAGCTTTACTCTGTATCTAACCCCGTGCTGTACCTGTCCTGGGAGTGTTTGATGGGGACAGTGTAGAGGGAGCTTTACTCTGTATCTAACCCCGTGCTGTACCTGTCCTGGGAGTGTTTGATGGGGACAGTATAGAGGGAGCTTTACTCTGTAAGTAACCCTGTGCTGTACCCGTCCTGGGAGTGTTTGATGGGGACAGTGTAGAGGGAGCTTTACTCCGTATCTAACCCAGTGCTGTACCTTTCCGGGGAGTGTTTGATGGGGACGGTGTAGAGGGAGCTTTACTCTGTATCTAAGCCCGTGCTGTACCTGTCCTGGGAGTGTTTGATGGGGACGGTGTAGAGGGAGCTTTACTCTGTATCTAACCCCGTGCTATACCTGTCCTGGGAGTGTTTGATGGGGACGGTGTAGAGGGAGCTTTACTCTGTATCTAACCCCGTGCTGTACCTGGCCTGGGAGTGTTTGATGGGGACGGTGTAGAGGGAGCTTTACTCTGTATGTAACCCCATGCTGTACCTGTCCTGGGAGTGTTTGATGGGGACAGTGTAGAGGGAGATTTACTCTGTATCTAACCCCGTGCTGTACCTGTCCTGGGAGTGTTTGATGGGGACAGTGTAGAGGGAGATTTACTCTGTATCTAACACCGTGCTGTACCTGTCCTGGGAGTGTTTGATGGGGACAGTGTAGAGGGAGCTTTACTCTGTATCTAACCCAATGCTGTACCTGTCCTGCGAGTGTTTGATGGGGACAGTGTAGAGGGAGCTTTACTCTGTATCTAACCCAGTGCTGTACCTTTCCGGGGAGTGTTTGATGGGGACGGTGTAGAGGGAGCTTTACTCTGTATCTAACCCCGTGCTGTACCTGTCCTGGGAGTGTTTGATGGGGACAGTGTAGAGGGAGCTTTACTCTGTATCTAAGCCCGTGCTGTACCTGTCCTGGGAGTGTTTGATGGGGACGGTGTAGAGGGAGCTTTACTCTGTATCTAACCCCGTGCTATACCTGTCCTGGGAGTGTTTGATGGGGACGGTGTAGAGGGAGCTTTACTCTGTATCTAACCGCGTGCTGTACCTGGCCTGGGAGTGTTTGATGGGGACGGTGTAGAGGGAGCTTTATTCTGTATCTAACCCAATGCTGTACCTGTCCTGCGAGTGTTTGATGGGGACAGTGTAGAGGGAGCTTTACTCTGTATCTAAGCCCGTGCTGTACCTGTCCTGGGAGTGTTTGATGGGGACAGTGTAGAGGGAGCTTTACTCTGTATCTAACCCCGTGCTGTACCTGTCCTGGGAGTGTTTGATGGGGACAGTATAGAGGAAGCTTTACTCTGTATCTAACCCCGTGCTGTACCTGTCCTGGGAGTGTTTGATGGGGACAGTGTAGAGGGAGCTTTACTCTGTATCTAACCCCGTGCTGTACCTGTCCTGGGAGTGTTTGATGGGGACAGTGTAGAGGGAGCTTTACTCTGTATCTAACCCCGTGCTGTACCTGTCCTGGGAGTGTTTGATGGGGACAGTGTAGAGGGAGCTTTACTCTGTATCTAACCCCGTGCTGTCCCTGTCCTGGGAGTGTTTGATGGGGACGGTGTAGAGGGAGCTTTACTCTGTATCTAACCCCGTGCTGTACCTGTCCTGGGAGTGTTTGATGGGGACAGTATAGAGGGAGCTTTACTCTGTAAGTAACCCTGTGCTGTACCTGTCCTGGGAGTGTTTGATGGGGACACTGTAGAGGGAGCTTTACTCCGTATCTAACCCAGTGCTGTACCTTTCCGGGGAGTCTTTGATGGGGACGGTGTAGAGGGAGATTTACTCTGTATCTAACCCCGTGCTATACCTGTCCTGGGAGTGTTTGTTGGGGACGGTGTAGAGGGAGCTTTACTCTGTATCTAACCCCGTGCTGTACCTGTCCTGGGAGTGTTTGATGGGGACAGTGTAGAGGGAGCTTTACTCTGTATCTAACCCCGTGCTGTACCTGGCCTGGGAGTGTTTGATGGGGACGGTGTAGAGGGAGCTTTACTCTGTATCTAACCCCATGCTGTACCTGTCCTGGGAGTGTTTGATGGGGACAGTGTAGAGGGAGCTTTACTCTGTATCTAACCCTGTGCTGTACCTGTCCTGGGAGTGTTTGATGGGGACAGTGTAGAGGGAGCTTTACTCTGTATCTAACCCCGTGCTGTACCTGTCCTGGGAGTGTTTGATGGGGACGGTGTAGAGGGAGCTTTACTCTGTATCTAACCCCGTGCTGTACCTGTCCTGGGAGTGTTTGATGGGGACAGTGTAGAGGGAGATTTACTCTGTATCTAACCCCGTGCTGTCCCTGTCCTGGGAGTGTTTGATGGGGACGGTGTAGAGGGAGCTTTACTCTGTATCTAACCCCGTGCTATACCTGTCCTGGGAGTGTTTGATGGGGACAGTATAGAGGGAGCTTTACTTTGTAAGTAACCCTGTGCTGTACCTGTCCTGGGAGTGTTTGATGGGGACAGTGTAGAGGGAGCTTTACTCTGTATCTAAACTCGTGCTGTACCTGTCCTGCGTGTGTTTGATGGGGACAGTGTAGAGGGAGCTTTACTCTGTATCTAACCCCGTGCTGTACCTGTCCTGGGAGTGTTTGATGGGGACGGTGTAGAGGGAACTTTATTCTGTATCTAACCCCGTGCTGTACCTGTCCTGGGAGTGTTTGATG
>JANJGN010004279.1:0-5000 GCA_026770705.1 Isurus oxyrinchus | reverse complement strand
TCCCGGAACAGCAGCCACAGGAGGCATCAACCCTTTAAGGGGCTGCGTCTTTTTCAACGCGAATTCTTCCGGAATGTTCTTTGTCCTGGGTTGAGTGGCTAGAAGGCCGAGATCGGGAGGATGTATTTTCGAGAATGATGGGATCGGGGGAGATGGGGGAGTGCGCGGGGTGGTGGAGTTGAGGGGGAAGGTCAGCCACAGGCTCGATGAAGGGCTGAACAGGCTCGAGGGGCTGAATGGCCTCCTCCTGCTGTAACTCCTTACGCTGAGGGATGGAAAGAGGAGGGGAATGGGGGCTGTGAGGGATCCAGTACACGGCCATCTGCCATTCGAAATAACGGTGAGTGGGGACGAGTTTATCTTGGTTCTGACATCTCCCTCTCTCTCCCTCTCTCTCTCTCTCCCGCTCTCTCTTTCGACTCCTCTCTCTTTCTCCCTCTCTCTCTCTCTCCCGCTCTCTCTTTCAACTCCTCTCTCTCTCTCCCTCTCTCTTTCTCCCTCTCTCTCCCTCTCCCTCTCTCTCCCTCTCTTTCTCTCCCTCTCTCTCTCTCACTCCCTCTCTCTCCCTCTCTCTCTCTCCCTCACTCCCTCTCTCTCCCTCTCCCTCTCCCTCTCCCTCTCTCTCTTGCCCTCTCTCTCTCTCTCTCACTCCCTCTCTCTCCCTCTCTCTCCCGCTCACTCCCTGTCTCCCTCTCCCTCCCTGTCTCTCTCTCCCACTATCTCCCTCTCTCCCTCCCTCTCTCCCCCTCTCTCCCGCTCTCTCTCTCTCTCCCTCTCTCTGTCTCTCTCCCTCCCCTCCCTCCCTTTCTCTCTCTCCCTCTCCCTCTCTCTCTCCCTCTCTCCCGCTCACTCTCTCTCGCCCTCTCTCTCTCTCTCCCTCTCTCTCTCTCTCTCCCTCTCACCCTCTCCCTCTCTCTCTCTCACTCTCTCTATCTCCCTCTCTATCTCTCTCTCTCTCTCCCCCTCTCTCTCTCTCTCCCTCTCCCTCTCTCTCTCCCCCTCTCTCTCTCTCTCCCTCTCTCTCTCTCTCTCTCCCTCTCCCTCTCTCTCTCCCCCCTCTCTCTCTCCTCCCTCTCCCTCTCTCTCTCCTCTCTCTCTCTCTCTCCCCACTCTCTCTCTACCTCCCTCCCTCTTTCTACCCATCAGAGTGTCGTACACCCGTTATATTAGCTTCTGGGAGAGTCTGGAGGAGCAGAGGGATGTGAAACACACATACAAGGTGCGTATAACCCTAGAGCGGGACTTTCATGTGGGGAGCTTAACATCGAAAATAGTCCCAATGAATTTCACGTTACAGAGCTCAGGACTCAACACCTCAAAGGGAGACACATCAGGAGCTACTGAGGACAGGGGCAAAGAGCACAGTCAAAGAGGGTGGATTTAACAAGCATTTTAAAGGAGGAGAGAGAGAGAGAGAGAGATAGGGAGGATTGTAGGGGCTGGAGGAGGTTAGAGACATAGGGAGGGTTGAAGGGGCTGGAGGAGGTTACAGAGATAGGGAGGGGTGTAGGGGCTGGAGGAGGTTACAGAGATAGGGAGGGGTGTAGGGGCTGGAGGAGGTTACAGAGATAGGGAGGGGTGTAGGGGCTGGAGGAGGTTACAGAGATAGGGAGGGGTTTAGGGGCTGGAGGAGGTTACAGAGATAGGGAGGGTTGTAGGGGCCGGAGGAGGTTACAGAGATAGGGAGGGTGGTAGGGGCTGGGGGAGTTTTCAGAGAGAGGAAGGGTTGTAGGGCTGGAGGAGGTTACAGAGATAGGGAGGGTTGTAGGGGCTGGAGGAGGTTACAGAGATAGGGAGGGGGTGTAGGGGCTGGAGGAGGTTACAGAGATAGGGAGTGTTTTAGGGGCTGGAGGAAGTTACAGAGATAGGGAGGGTTGTAGGGGCTGGAGGAGGTTACAGAGACAGGGAGTGTTGTAGGGGCTGGAGGAGGTTACAGAGATAGGGAGGGTTGTAGGGGCTGGAGAAAGTTACAGAGGTAGGGAGGGGTGTAGGGGCAGGAGGAGGTTACAGAGTTAGGGAGGGTTGTAGGGGCTGTAGGAGGTTACAGTGATAGGGAGGGTTGTAGGGGCTGGAGGAGGTTACAGAGATAGGGAGGGTTGTAGGGGCTGGAGGAGGGTACAGAGATAGGGAGTGTTGTAGGGGCTGGAGGAGGTTACAGAGATAGGGAGGTGCGTAGGGGCTGGAGGAGATTACAGAGATAGGGAGGTTTGAAGGGCCTGGAGAACGTTACAGAGATCGGGAGGGTTTTAGGGGGCTGGAGGATGTTACAGAGATAGGGAGGGGTGTAGGGGCTGGATGGGTTACAGAGATAGGGAGGGGTGTAGGGGCTGGAGGAGGTTACAGAGAAAGGGAGGGTTGTAGGGGCTGGAGGAGGTTACAGAGATAGGGAAGGTTGTAGGTGCTGGAGGAGGTTACAGAGATAGGGAGGTGCGTCAGGGCTGGAGGAGGTTACAGAGATAAGGAGAGGGGAGTGAGGGTCATGGAGGGATTTGAAAAGGAGCGTGTGAATATGAAAATGAGTCAGTTTGCGTCAGCGAGATACAGGGGGCAGGACAGGTTGAGAGAGCGGTTAATAAAGCAGACAGTATCCTGGGCTTTATTCATAGGGGCGTAGGGTACAAGAGCAAGGAGGTTATGTTGAACTTGTATAAGACACTCGTTCAGCCTCAGCTGGAGTATTGTGTCCAGTTCTGGGCTCCGCACTTTAGGAAGGATGTGAAGGAATTGGAGAGAGAGAAAGAGAGAGAGAGAGACAGAGAGAGAGGGAGAGAGAGACAGAGAGAGAGAGAGAGAGACAGAGAGAGAGAGACAGAGAGAAAGTGCGGAAAAGATTCACGAGAATGGTTCCAGTGATGAGGAACTTCAGTTCCGTGGATAGATTGGAGAAGTTGGGACTGTTCTCCTCGGAGAAGAGAAGGTGGAGAGGAGATTTGATCGAGGTGTTCAAAATCACGAGGGGGTCTGGGAGAGAGCGGATCGGGAGAAACTGTTCCCATTGGGGGAAGGATGGAGAAGCAGAGGGACACAGATTGAAGACGATGGGTAAAAGGAGCGACGGAGACACGAGGAGGAACTTTTTCACACAGCGAGGGGTTAGGGTCTGGAACGTGCTGTCTGAGAGTGTGGGAGAGGAAGGGTCAATCGAGGGGTTAGGGTCTGGAACGCACTGTCTGAGAGTGTGGGGGAGGGAGGGTCAATCGAGGGGTTAGGATCTGGAAGGCGCTGCCTGAGAGTGTGGGGGAGGGAGGGTGGGGAGGGAGGGTCAATCGAGGGGTTAGGGTCTGGAACGCGCTGCCTGAGAGTGTGGGGGAGGGTCAATCGAGGGGTTAGGGTCTGGAACGCACTGTCTGAGAGTGTGGGGGAGGGAGGGTCAATCGAGGGGTTAGGATCTGGAACGCGCTGCCTGAGAGTGTGGGGGAGGGTCAATCGAGGGGGTTAGGGTCTGGAACACAGCTGCCTGAGAGTGTGGGGGAGGGAGGGTCAATCGAGGGTTAGGATCTGGAACGCGCTGCCCTGAGATGTGGGGGAGGGAGGGTCAATCGAGGGGTTTAGGGTCTGGAACGCGCTGCCCGAGAGTGTGGGGGAGGGTGAACTGGGGCCCTGATAGGAGGAGCTGTTTTTGACCTCTGCCCCCTTCACTCTAGGTGGAAAACCTCGGAACGAGGGACTCCCCCAGTCTGCGTGACCTTTGAACTTCACCAGGGTGTGTCCGGCGTGGTCTGGTGGGATGTCAAGATGCCCATCCCGATTACATCCGGTATGTACAACCCGAGAGGGCCAATGGGGAGGCTCTCTCACCGGGGTGGGGGGGGAGGGGGGGGAATGAGGGTGGGGGGGGCAGGTGTCAATGGGGGGGCGGAGGTCACAGATCGTATGAATACTCGGGGTCAAACGTGTGGAACGGGTCGAGATTGAGAATGAACGCAGCCTCGTTTGCGGTCTGATTGGTTCATGGGGATGTGGGCTTTCGCTGGCCGGGCCCAGCATTTATTGCCCGTCCCTACTTGCCCCCTTGGGAAGGTGGTGGTTGAGCCGCTGCAGTCCCCGTGTGGTGTAGGTACACCCACGGCGCTGTTAGGGAGGGAGTTCCAGGATTTTGTCCGTGTGGTGTAGGTACACCCACGGCGCTGTTAGGCAGGGAGTTCCAGGATTTTGTCCCGTGTGGTGTAGGTACACCCACGGCGCTGTTAGGGAGGGAGTTCCAGGATTTTGTCCCGTGTGGTGTAGGTACACCCACGGCGCTGTTAGGGAGGGAGTTCAGGATTTTGTCCCCGTGTGGTGTAGGTACACCCACGGCGCTGTTAGGGAGGGAGTTCCAGGATTTTGTCCCCGTGTGGTGTAGGTACACCCACGGCGCTGTTAGGGAGGGAGTTCCAGGATTTTGTCCCCGTGTGGTGTAGGTACACCCACGGCGCTGTTAGGGAGGGAGTTCCAGGATTTTGTCCCTGGGTGGTGTAGGTACACCCACGGCGCTGTTAGGGAGGGAGTTCCAGGATTTTGTCCCCGTGTGGTGTAGGTACACCCACGGCGCTGTTAGGGAGGAGTTCAGGATTTGGTCCCCCGTGTGGTGTAGGTACACCCACGGTGCTGTTAGGGAGGGATTTCCAGGATTTTGTCCCGTGTGGTGTAGGTACACCCACGGCGCTGTTAGGCAGGGAGTTCCAGGATTTTGTCCATGTGGTGTAGGTACAACCCACAGCGCTGTTAGGGAGGGAGTTCCAGGATTTTGTCCCCGTGTGATGTAGGTACACCCATGGCGCTGTTAGGGAGGGAGTTCCAGGATTTGGACCCAGCGACAGTGAAGGAACGGCCGATATATTTCCAATTCGGGATGGTGAGGGGCTCGGAGGGGAACTTCCAGGTGGTGGTGTTCCCCATGTGTCTGCTGCCCTCGTCCTTCTAGATGGTAGGGTCGTGGGTTTGGGCGGCGCTGTCGAAGGAGCCTTGGCGAGTTGCTGCAGTGCATCTTGTAGATGGGTACACACACTGCTGCTACTGTG
>JANJGN010004278.1:0-34874 GCA_026770705.1 Isurus oxyrinchus | reverse complement strand
CTAGGGACATAGTCTCGGGGAGGGGGGGGTGAGGTGGGTGGGGTCTAGGGACATAGTCTCGGGGAGGGGGGGGGAGGGGGGGGGGTCTAGGGACATAGTCTCAGGGAGGGTGGGGGGACGGTGGGGGGGTGTCTAGGGACATAGTCTAGGGGGGGGAGGGGGGGGGGTCTAGGTACATAGTCTCGGGAAGGGGGGGGAGAGGGGGGGGGATCTAGGGACATAGTCTCGTGGAGGGGGGGGGAGGGGGGGGAGGGGGGGGTCTAGGGACATAGTCTCGGGGAGGGGGGCGGAGGGCGGGGGGGGTTTAGGGACATAGTCTCGGGGAGGGGGGGGGGGTGGAGGAGGGGGGGTCTAGGGACATAGTCTCGGGGAGGGGGGGGAGGGGGGGTGTCTAGGGTCATAGTCTCGGGGAGGGGGGTGGGGAGGGGGGGGGGGAGTCTAGGGACATAGTCTCGGGGAGGGGGGGGAATGGGGGGGGGTCTAGGGACATAGTCTCGGGGAGGGGGGGGGAGGGGTGGGGTCTAGGGACATAGTCTCGGGGAGGGGGGGGGGTCTAGGGAGATAGTCTCGGGGAGGGGGGGGGGAGGGGGGGTGGTCTAGGGACATAGTCTCGGAGAGGGGGGGGGAGGGGGGTGGTCTAGGGACATAGTCTCGGGGAGGGGGGGGGAGGGGGGGTGGGTTCTAGGGACATAGTCTCGGGGAGGGGGGGGGAGGGGGGGGGTGTCTAGGGACATAGTCTCGGGGAGGGGGGGTGGGGAGGGGGTGGGTCTAGGGACATAGTCTCGGGGAGGGGGGGGAGGGGGGGGGGTCTAGGGACATAGTCTCGGGGAGGGGGGGGGGAGGGGGGGGGTCTAGGGACATAGTCTCGGGGAGGGGGGGTGAGGTGGGTGGGGTCTAGGGACATAGTCGCGGGGAGGGGGGAGGAGGGGGGGGGTCTAGGGACATAGTCTCGGGGAGGGGGGGGGGACGGTGGGGGGGTGTCTAGGGACATAGTCTCGGGGGGGGGGAGGGGGGGGTCTAGGGACATAGTCTCGGGGAGGGGGGGGGGAGGGGGTGATCTAGGGACATAGTCTCGTGGAGGGGGGGTAGGGGGGTGAGGGGGGGGGTCTAGGGACATAGTCTCGGGGAGGGGGCAGGAGGGCGGGGGGTGTCTAGGGACATAGTCTCGGGGAGGGGGGGGGGTGGAGGAGGGGGGGGTCTAGGGACATAGTCTCGGGGAGGGGGGGGGAGGGGGGGGTGTCTAGGTTCATAGTCTCGGTGAGGGGGGTGGGGAGGGGGGGGGAGTCTAGGGACATAGTCTCGGGGAGGGGGGGGGAATGGGGGGGGCGTCTAGGGACATAGTCTCGGGGAGGGGGGGGGAGGGGGGGGTCTAGGTACATAGTCTCGGGGAGGGGGGGGGGGTCTAGGGACATAGTCTCGGGGAGGGGGGGGGGGGAGGGGGGGTGGTCTAGGGACATAGTCTCGGGGAGGGGGGGGGGAGGGGGGTGGTCTAGGGACATAGTCTCGAGGAGTGGGGGGGGGGGGGTCTAGGGACATAGTCTCGGGAGGGGGGGCGGGAGGGGGGGGGTCTATGGACATAGTCTCGGGGGGGGGGGGAGGGGGAGGTGTCTAGGGACATAGTCTCGGGGAGGGGGGGGGGAGGGGGGTGGGTCTAGGGACATAGTCTCGGGGAGGGGGGGGGTCTAGGGACATAGTCTCGGGGAGGGGGGGGGAGGGGGGGGGGTGGGGTCTAGGGACATAGTCTCGGGGAGGGGGGGGGGAGGGGGGGGGGTCTAGGGACATAGTCTCGGGGAGGGGGGGGGAGGGGGGCGGGTCTAGGGACATAGTCTCGGGAAGGGGGGGGAGGGGGGGGTCTAGGGACATAGTCTCGGGGAGGGGGGGGGGGAGGGGGTGTGGGGGTTCTAGGGACATAGTCTCGGGGAGGAGGGTGGGAGGGGGGGGGGTCTAGGGACATAGTCTCGGGGAGGGGGGGGGGGGAGGGGGGGGGGGTCTAGGGACATAGTCTCGGGGAGGGGGAGGGAGGGGGGGGGTCTAGGGACATAGACTCGGGGAGGGGGGGGGGCGGGTGGGGGGTCTAGGAACATAGTCTCGGGGAGGGGGGGGAGGGGGGTGGTCTAGGGACATAGTCTCGGGGAGGGGGGGGGGAGGGGGGGGGGGTCTAGGGACATAGTCTCGGGGAGGGGGGGGGGGAGGGGGGGGGCGTCTGGGGACATAGTCTCGGGGAGGGGGGGGAGGGGGGGGATCTATGGACATAGTCTCGGGGGGGGGGAGGGGGGGGGTCTAGGGACGTAGTCTCGGGGAGGGGGTGGGATGGGGGGGGGGTCTAGGGACATAGTCTCGGGGAGGGGGGGCGAGTGGGGGGGGGTCTAGGGACATAGTCTCGGGAGGGGGGGAGGGGGGTCTAGGGACATAGTCTCGGGGAGGGGGGTGGGGGGGTGTCTAGTGACATAGTCTCGGGGAGGGGGGGGGTAGGGGGGGGGGTCTAGGGACATAGTCTCGGGGAGGGGTGCGGGGAGGGGGGGGTCTAGGGACATAGTCTCGGGGAGGGCGGGGGGAGGGGGGGTGGGGTCTAGGGACATAGTCTCAGGGAGGGGGGGGAGGGGTGGGGGGGGGTCTAGGGACATAGTCTCGGGGAGGGGGAGGGGAGGGGGGGGGTTCTAGGGACATAGTCTCAGGGAGGGGTTGGGGGAGGGGGGGAGGGATCTAGGGACATAGTCTCGGGGAGGGGGGGGGGAGGAGGGGGGGTCTAGGGACATAGTATCGGGGAGGGGGGGGGGGTGTCTAGGGACATAGTCTCGGGGAGGGGGGGGGGATGGGGGGGGTCTAGGGACATAGTCTCGGGGAGGGGGGGGAGGGGGGGGTGTCTAGGGACATAGTCTCGGAGAGGGGGGGGGAGGGGGGGGGGTCTAGGGACATAGACTCGGGGAGCGGGGGGGAGGGGGGGCGTTCTAGGGACATAGTCTCGGGGAGGGGGGGGAGGGGTGGGGGGTCTAGGGACATAGTCTCAGGGAGGGGGGGGCGAGGGGGGGGTGTCTAGGGAGATAGTCTCGGGGAGGGGGGGTGGGAGGGTGGGGGGGTTTCTAGGGACATAGTCTCGGGTAGGGGGGAGGAGGGGGGGGGTGTCTAGGGACATAGTCTCGGGGAGGGGGGGGAGGGGGGGGTGTCTAGGGACATAGTCTCGGGGAGGGGGGGGGAGGGGTGGTGGGGGGTCTAGGGACATAGTCTCGGGGAGGGGGGGTTAGGGGGGGGTCTAGGGACGTAGTCTCGGGGAGGGGGGGTGAGGGGGGGGGGGATCTATCGACATAGTCTCGGGAAGGGGGGGGGGAGGGGGGGGTTCTAGTGACATAGTCTCGGGGAGGGGGGGGGGTCTAGGGACATAGTCTCGGGGAGGGGGGGGGAGGGGGGTGGGGTCTAGGGACATAGTCTCAGGGAGGGGGGGGAGGGGGGGGGGGTCTAGTGACATAGTCTCGGGGAGGGGGGGGGAGGGGGGGGGGGTCTAGGGACATAGTCTCGGGGAGGGGGTGGGAGGGGGGGGGTCTAGGGACATAGTCTCGGGGAGGGGGGGGGGGTGGGTGGGGGGTCTAGGGACAGTCTCCGTGAGGGGGGGGGAGGGGGGGGGGGTTCTAGAGACATAGTCTCGGGGAGGGGGGAGGCGGTGGGGGGGGTCTAGGGACATAGTCTCGGGGAGGGGGGGGGGAGTAGGGGGGGGGTCTAGGGACATAGTCTCGGGGAGGGGGGGGGGAGGGGGGGGGGTTCTAGGGACATAGTCTCGGGGAGGGGGGGGGAGGGGGGGGTCTAGGGACATAGTCTCGGGGAGTGGGGGGGAGCGGGGGGGGGGGGGAGGGGGGGGGGTCTAGTGACATAGTCTCGGGGAGCGGGGGGGAGGGGGGGGGGTCTAGGGACATAGTCTCGGGGGGGGAGGGGGGGGCGTCTAGGGACATAGTCTCGGGGAGGAGGGGGGGGAGGGTGGGGGGGGTCTAGGGACATAGTCTCGGGGAGGGGGGGGAGGGGGGGGGTCTAGGGACATAATCTCGGGGAGGGGGGGGAGGGGGGGGGTCTAGGGACATAGTCTCGGGGAGGGGGGGGAGGGGGGGGGTCTAGGGACATAGTCTCGGGGAGGGGGGGGGAGGGGGGGGGTCTATGGACATAGTCTCGGGGAGGGGGGGGGGGTCTAGGGACATAGTCTCGGGGAGGGGGGGGAGGGGGGGGCGGGGTCTAGGGACATAGTCTCGAGGAGGGGGGGAGGGGGGGGTCTAGGGACATAGTCTCGGGGAGGGGGGGGGCTTAGGGGGGGGGTCTAGGGACATAGTCTCGGGGAGGGGGGGGAGGGGGGGGGTGGGGTCTAGGGACATAGTCTCGGGGAGGGGGGGGGAGGGGGGGGGTCTAGGGACATAGTCTCGGGGAGGGGGGGGAAAGGGGGGGGTCTAGGGACATAGTCTCGGGGAGGGGGGGGGGAGTGGGGGGGGAGGGTGGGGGGGGGTCTAGGGACTTAGTCTCGGGGAGGGGGGGGAGGGAGGGGTGGGGTCTAGGGACATAGTCTCGGGGAGGGGGGGGTGGGGAAGGGGGGGGGTGTCTAGGGACATAGTCTCGGGGAGGGGGTGGTGGAGGGGGGGGGGGTCTAGGGACAGTCTCGGGGAGGGGGTGGCGAGGGGGGGGGTCTAGGGACATAGTCTCGGGGAGGGGGGAGGGTTCTAGGGACATAGTCTCGGGGAGGTGGAGGGAGTGGGGGGGGTCTAGGGACATAGTCTCGGGGAGGGGGTGGAGGGGGGGGTCTAGGGACATAGTCTCGGGGAGGGGGGGGGAGGGGGGGGTGGGTTCTAGGGACATAGTCTCGGGGGAGGGGGGGGGCGGGGGGGGGGTGTCTAGGGACATAGTCTCGGGGAGGGGGGGGTGGGGAGGGGTGGGTCTAGGGACATAGTCTCGGGGAGGGGGGGGAGGGGGGGGGGGTCTAGGGACATAGTCTCGGGGAGGGGGGGGGAGGGGGGGGGTCTAGGGACATAGTCTCGGGGAGGGGGGGGTGAGGTGGGTGGGGTCTAGGGACATAGTCTCGGGGAGGTGGGGGGGAGGGGGGGGGGGGTCTAGGGACATAGTCTCAGGGAGGGTGGGGGGACGGTGGGGGGGTGTCTAGGGACATAGTCTCGGGGGGGGAGGGGGGGGGTCTAGGTACATAGTCTCGGGGAGGGGGGGGGGGAGGGCGGGGGGTGTCTAGGGACATAGTCTTGGGGGGTGGGTGGGGTGGAGGAGGGGGGGTCTAGGGACATAGTCTCGGGGAGGGGGGGGAGGGGGGGTGTCTAGGGTCATAGTCTCGGGGAGGGGGGTGGGGAGGGGGGGGGGAGTCTAGGGACATAGTCTCGGGGAGGGGGGGGAATGGGGGGGGGGTCTAGGGACATAGTCTCGGGAAGGGGGGGGGAGGGGTGGGGTCTAGGGACATAGTCTCGGGGAGGGGGGGGGTCTGGGGAGATAGTCTCGGGGAGGGGGGGGGGGAGGGGTGTGGTCTAGGGACATAGTCTCGGGGGAGGGGGGGGGGGGAGGGGGGTGGTCTAGGGACATAGTCTCGGGGAGGGGGGGGGGGGGGGTCTAGGGACATAGTCTCGGGGAGGGGGGGGCGGGAGGGGGGGGGTCTATGGACATAGTCTCGGGGAGGGGGGGGGAGGGTGGGGGTTCTAGGGACATAGTCTCGGGGAGGGGGCGGGTGAGTGGGGGGGGGTCTATGGACATAGTCTCGGGGAGGGGGGAGGGGAGGGGGGGGTGTTCTAGGGACATAGTCTCGGGGAGGGGGGGGGGGAGGGGGGGGGGTCTAGGGACATAGTCTCGGGGAGGGGGGGGGGAGGGGGGGGGTCTAGGGACATAGTCTCGGGGAGGGGGGGGTTGGAGGGGGGGGGTTCTAGGGACATAGTCTCGGGGAGGGGGGGTGGGGTGGGGGGGGGGTCTAGGGACATAGTCTCGGGGAGGGGGGGGGAGGGGGGGGTTCTGGGGACATAGTCTCGGGGAGGACGGGGGGAGGGTGGGGGGGGGTCTAGGGACATAGTCTCGGGGAGGGGGGGGAGGGGGGGGGTCTAGGGACATAGTCTCGGGGAGGGGTGGGTGAGGGGGGGGGTCTAGGGACATAGTCTCGGGGAGGGGGGGGGAGGGGGGGGGGTGTCTAGGGACATAGTCTCGGGGAGGGGGGGGAGGGGGGGGGGTCTATGGACATAGTCTCGGGGAGGGGGGGGGTCTAGGGACATAGTCTCGGGGAGGGGGGGGAGGGGGGGGCGGGGTCTAGGGACATAGTCTCGAGGAGGGGGGGGAGGGGGTGGTCTAGGGAAATAGTCTCGGGGAGGGGGGGGGGTTTAGGGGGGGGTCTAGGGACATAGTCTCGGGGAGGGGGGGGGAGGGGGGGGTGGTGGGGTCTAGGGACATAGTCTCGGGGAGGGGGGGGGTCTAGGGACATAGTCTCGGGGAGGGGGGGGGAGGGGGGGGGGGTCTAGGGACATAGTCTCGGGGAGGGGGGGGGGAGTGGGGGGGGGAGGGTGGGGGGGTCTAGGGACATAGTCTCGGGGAGGGGGGGAGGGAGGGGGGGGGGGTCTAGGGACATAGTCTCGGGGAGGGGGGATGGGGAAGGGGGGGAGGTGTCTAGGGACATAGTCTCGGGGTGGGGGGGCTGGAGGGGGGGGGGGTCTAGGGACAGTCTCGGGGAGGGGGGGGGGGAGGGGGGGGGGGTCTAGGGACATAGTCTCGGAGAGGGGGGGAGAGAGGGGGGGGGTCTAGGGACATAGTCTCGAGGAGGGGGTGGGAGGGGGGTGTCTAGGGACATAGTCTCGGGGAGGGGGGGGTGGAGGGGGGGGGTCTAGGGACATAGTCTCGGGGAGGGGGGGGGGAGGGGGGGGGGGCTAGGGACATTGTCTCGGGGAGGGGGGGGGGGAGGGGGGGTGTCTAGGGACATAGTCTCGGGGGGGGGGGAGGGGGGGGGGGTCTAGGGACATAGTCTCGGGGAGGGGGTGGGGGAGGGGGAGGGGTCTAGGGACATAGTCTCGGGGAGGGGGGGGGTCTAGGGACATAGTCTCGGGGAGGGGGAGGGAGTGGGGGTGGTCTAGGGACATAGTCTCGGGGAGGGGGGGGAGGGGGGGGGTCTAGGGACATAGTCTCGGGGAGGGGGGGGGAGGGGGGGTGGGTTCTAGGGACATAGTCTCGGGGAGGGGGGGGGAGGGGGGGGGGGTGTCTAGGGACATAGTCTCGGGGAGGGGGGGTGGGGAGGGGGTGGGTCTAGGGACATAGTCTCGGGGAGGGGGGGGGAGGGGGGGGGTCTAGGGACATAGTCTCGGGGAGGGGGGGTTGGAGGGGGGGGTTCTAGGGACATAGTCTCGGGGAGGGGGGGTGGGGTGGGGGGGGGGTCTAGGGACATAATCTCGGGGAGGGGGGGGGAGGGGGGGGTCTGGGGACATAGTCTCGGGGAGGACGGGGGGAGGGTGGGGTGGGGTCTAGGGACATAGTCTCGGGGAGGGGGGGGAGGGGGGTCTAGGGACATAGTCTCGGGGAGGGGTGGGGGAGGGGGGGGGGTCTAGGGACATAGTCTCGGGGAGGGGGGGGAGGGGGGGGTGTCTAGGGACATAGTCTCGGGGAGGGGGGGGGAGGGGGGGGTCTATGGACATAGTCTCGGGGAGGGGGGGGTCTAGGGACATAGTCTCGGGGAGGGGGGGGAGGGGGGGGCGGGGTCTAGGGACATAGTCTCGAGGAGGGGGGGGGAGGGGGGGGGTCTAGGGACATAGTCTCGGGGAGGGGGGGGGGGTTAGGGGGGGGTCTAGGGACATAGTCTCGGGGAGGGGGGGGAGGGGGGGTGGTGGGGTCTAGGGACATAGTCTCGGGGAGGGGGGGGGGAGGGGGGGGGGTCTAGGGACATAGTCTCGGGGAGGGGGGTGGAGGGGGGGGGGGTCTAGGGACATAGTCTCGGGGAGGGGGGGGGGGAGTGGGGGGGGGGAGGGTGGGGGGGTCTAGGGACATAGTCTCGGGGAGGGGGGGAGGGAGGGGGGGGGGGTTCTAGGGACATAGTCTCGGGGAGGGGGGATGGGGAAGGGGGGGAGGTGTCTAGGGACATAGTCTCGGGGTGGGGGGGCTGGAGGGGGGGGGTCTAGGGACAGTCTCGGGGTGGGGGGGGGGAGGGGGGGGGGGTCTAGGGACATAGTCTCGGAGAGGGGGGGAGAGGGGGGGGGTCTAGGGACATAGTCTCGAGGAGAGGGGGGGGAGGGGGGGGTCTAGGGACATAGTCTCAGGGAGGGGGGGTGGAGGGGGGGGGTCTAGGGACATAGTCTCGGGGAGGGGGGGGGGGAGGGGGGGGGGGCTAGGGACATAGTCTCGGGGAGGGGGGGGGGAGGGGGGGTGTCTAGTGACATAGTCTCGGGGAGGGGGGGGGGAGGGGGGGGGGTCTAGGGACATAGTCTCGGGGAGGGGGTGGGGGAGGGGGAGGGGTCTAGGGACATAGTCTCGGGGAGGGGGGGGGTCTAGGGACATAGTCTCGGGGAGGGGGAGGGAGTGGGGGTGGTCTAGGGACATAGTCTCAGGGAGGGGGGTGGAGGGGGGGGGTCTAGGGACATAGTCTCGGGGAGGGGGGGGAGGGGGGGTGGGTTCTAGGGACATAGTCTCGGGGAGGGGGGGGGAGGGGGGGGGGGTGTCTAGGGACATAGTCTCGGGGAGGGGGGGTGGGGAGGGGGTGGGTCTAGGGACATAGTCTCGGGGAGGGGGGGGAGGGGGGGAGGGTCTAGGGACATAGTCTCGGGGAGGGGGGGGGAGGGGGGGGGGGTCTAGGGACATAGTCTCGGGGAGGGGGGGTGAGGTGGGTGGGGTCTAGGGACATAGTCTCGGGGAGGGGGGGGGAGGGGGTGGTCTAGGGACATAGTCTCGGGGAGGGGGGGGACGGTGGGGGGGTGTCTAGGGACATAGTCTCGGGGGGGGGGAGGGGGGGGGGTCTAGGGACATAGTCTCGGGGAGGGGGGGGGGAGGGGGGTGGATCTAGGGACATAGTCTCGTGGAGGGGGGGGGGGAGGGGGGTGAGGGGGGGGGGGTCTAGGGACATAGTCTCGGGGAGGGGGGGGGTGAGGGCGGGGGGGGTCTAGGGACATAGTCTCGGGGAGGGGGGGGGTGGAGGAGGGGGGTGTCTAGGGACATAGTCTCGGGGAGGGGGGGGGAGGGGGGGTGTCTAGTGTCATAGTCTCGGGGAGGGGGGTGGGGAGGGGGGGGGATTCTAGGGACATAGTCTCGGGGAGGGGGGGGAATGGGGGGGGTCTAGGGACATAGTCTCGGGGAGGGGGGGGGAGGGGGGGGGGTCTAGGTACATAGTCTCGGGGAGGGGGGGGGTCTAGGGACATAGTCTCGGGGAGGGGGGGGAGGGGGGGTGGTCTAGGGACATAGTCTCGGGGAGGGGGGGGGGAGGGGGGGTGGTCTAGGGACATAGTCTATGGGAGGGGGGGGGTCTAGGGACATAGTCTCGGGGAGGGAGGGCGGGAGGGGTGGGGTCTATGGACATAGTCTCGGGGAGGGGGGTGGAGGGGGGGGTTCTAGGGACATAGTCTCAGGGAGGGGGGGTGGAGTGGGGGGTGTCTAGGGACATAGTCTCGGAGAGGGGGGAGGGTAGGGGGAGGTGTTCTAGGGACATAGTCTCGGGGAGGGGGGGGGAGGGGGGGGGGTCTAGGGACATAGTCTCGGGGAGGGGGGGGAGGGGGGGGGGGTCTAGGGACATAGTCTCGGGGAGGGGGGGTGGGGGGGGGGGGTTCTAGGGACATAGTCTCGGGGAGGGGGGGTAGGGAGGGGGGGGGTCTAGGGACATAGTCTCGGCGAGGGTGGGGGAGGGGGGGGTCTGGGGACATAGTCTCGGGGAGGGGGGGGGGAGTGGGGGGGGTCTAGGGACATAGTCTCGGGGAGGGGGGGGGCGGGGGGGGGGGCGGTCTAGGGACATAGTCTCGGGGAGGGGGCAGGGAGGGGGGGGGGTTCTAGGGACATAGTCTCGGGGAGAGGTGGGGGAGGGGGGGGGTCTAGGGACATAGTCTCGAGGAGGGGGGGGTGAGGGTGTGGGGGGTCCAGGGACATAGTCTCGGGGAGGGGGGGGGGAGGGGGGGGGTTCTAGGGACATGGTCTCGGGGAGGGGGGGGGAGGGGGGGGTGTCTGGGGACATAGTCTCGGGGAGGGGGGGGGGAGGGGGGGGGCAGTCTAGGGACAGTCTCGGGGAGGGGGGGGGTGAGGGGGGGTCTAGGGACATAGTCTCGGGGAGGGGGGGGGGGAGGGGGGGTCTAGGGTCACAGTCTTGGGGAGGGTGGGGGGAAGGGGGGGGTCTAGGGACATAGTCTCGGGGAGTGGGGGTGGGGAGGGGGGGGGCGTCTAGGGACATAGTCTCGGGGAGGGGGGGGAGGGTGGGGTTCTGGGGACATAGTCTCGGGGAGGGGGGGGGGAGGGGGGGGGGTCTAGGGACATAGTCTCGGGGAGGGGGGGGGGAGGGGGGGGGTCTAGGGACATAGTCTCGGGGAGGGGGGGGGAGGGGGGGGGTCTAGGGACATAGTCTCGGGGAGGGGGGGGGGAGGGGGGGGTCTAGGGACATAGTCTCGGGGAGGGGGGGGGGGAGTGGGGGGGGGGAGGGTGGGGGGGGGTCTAGGGACATAGTCTCGGGGAGGGGGGGAGGGAGGGGGGGACTCTAGGGACATAGTCTCGGGGAGGGGGGGTGGGGAAGGGGGGGGGTGTCTAGGGACATAGTCTCGGGGAGGGGGGGGGAGGGGGGGGTGGGGTCTAGGGACATAGTCTCGGGGAGGGGGGGGGGGGAGGGGGGGGGCCTAGGGACATAGTCTCGGGGAGGGGGGGGGGAGGGGGGGGTCTAGGGACATAGTCTCGGGGAGGAGGGTGGGAGTGGGGGGGGGAGGGTGGGGGGGGTCTAGGGACATAGTCTCGGGGAGGGGGGGGAGGGAGGGGGGGTGTCTAGGGACATAGTCTCGGGGAGGGGGGTGTGGGGAAGGGGGGGGTGTCTAGGGACATAGTCTCGGGGAGGGGGGGGTGGAGGGGGGGTCTAGGGACATAGTCTCGGGGAGGGGGGGGGGGAGGGGGGGGGGTCTAGGGACATAGTCTCGGAGAGGGGGGGGGAGGAGGGGGGGTCTAGGGACATAGTCTCGGGGAGGGGGGGGGAGGGGGGGGGTCTAGGGATATAGTCTCGGGGAGGGGGGGGTGGAGGGGGGGCGGTCTAGGGGACATAGTCTCGGGGAGGAGGGGGGAAGGGGTGGGTGTCTAGGGACATAGTCTCGGGGAGGGGGGGGGGAGGGGGGGGTCTAGTGACATAGTCTCGGGGAGGGGGGGGGAGGGGGGGGGGTCTAGGAACATAGTCTCGGGGAGGGGGGGGGGAGGGGGGGGGGTCTAGGGACATAGTCTCGGGGAGGGGGGGGGTCTAGGGACATAGTCTCGGGGAGGGGGAGGGAGTGGGGGGGGTCTAGTGACATAGTCTCGGGGAGGGGGGGGGGGAGGGGGGGGTCTAGGGACATAGTCTCGGGGAGGGGGGGGGAGGGGGGTTGGGTTCTAGGGACATAGTCTCGGGGAGGGGGGGGGGACGGTGGGGGGGGTGTCTAGGGACATAGTCTCGGGGGGTGAGGGGGGGGTCTAGTGACATAGTCTCAGGGAGGGGGGGGGGGAGGGGGGGGGGATCTAGGGACATAGTCTCGTGGAGGGGGGTGGAGGGGGGTGAGGGGGGGGGTCTAGGGACATAGTCTCGGGGAGGGGGGGGGTGAGGGCGGGGGGGGTCTAGGGACATAGTCTCGGGGAGGGGGGGGGGTGGAGGAGGGGGGGTCTAGGGACATAGTCTCGGGGAGGGGGGGGGGGAGGGGGGGTGTCTAGGGTCATAGTCTCGGGGAGGGGGGTGGGGGAGGGGGGGGGAGTCTAGGGACATAGTCTCGGGGAGGGGGGGGGAATGGGGGGGGGTCTAGGGACATAGTCTCGGAGAGGGGGGGGGAGGGGGGGGTTCTAGGTACGAGGGGGGGGTTCTAGGTACATAGTCTCGGGGAGGGGGGGGGTCTAGGGACATAGTCTCGGGGTGGGGTGGGGGGAGGGGGGTGGTCTAGGGACATAGTCTCGGGGAGGGGGGGGGAGGGGGGTGGTCTAGGGACATAGTCTATGGGAAGGGGGGGGGGGTCTAGGGACATAGTCTCGGGGAGGGGGGGCGGGAGGGGTGGGGTCTATGGACATAGTCTCGGGGGGGGGGGGGTTTCTAGGGACATAGTCTCGGGGAGGGGGGGGTGGAGTGGGGGGTGTCTAGGGACATAGTCTCGGGGAGGGGGGAGGGTGGGGGGGGTGTTCTAGGGACATAGTTTTGGGGAGGGGGGGGGAGGGTGGGGGTCTAGGGACATAGTCTCGGGGAGGGGGGGGGAGGGGGGGGGGTCTAGGGACATAGTCTCAGGGAGGGGGGGTGGGAGGGGGGGGATTCTAGGGGACATAGTCTCGGGGAGGGGGGGTGGGGAGGGGGGGGGTTCTAGGGACATAGTCTCGGGGAGGGTGGGGGGGGGGGGTCTGGGGACATAGTCTCGGGGAGGGGGGGGAGTGGGGGGGGGTCTAGGGACATAGTCTCGGGGAGGGGGGGGGAGGGGGGGGCGGTCTAGGGACATAGTCTCGGGGAGGGGGCAGGGAGGGGGGGGGGTTCTAGGGACATAGTCTCGGGGAGAGGTGGGGGAGGGGGGGGGGGTCTAGGGACATAGTCTCGGGGAGGGGGGGGGAGGGTGGGGTGGGTCTAGGGACATAGTCTCGAGGAGGGGGGGGGGAGGGTGTGGGGGGTCCAGGGACATAGTCTCGGGGAGGGGGGGGGGAGGGGGGGGGTTCTAGGGACATGGTCTCGGGGAGGGGGGGGGAGGGGGGGGGTGTCTGGGGACATAGTCTCGGGGAGGGGGGGGGAGGGGGGGGGCGGTCTAGGGACAGTCTCGGGGAGGGGGGGGGAGGGGGGGTCTAGGGACATAGTCTCGGGGAGGGGGGGGGGAGGGGGGAAGGTCTAGGGTCACAGTCTCGGGGAGGGTGGGGGGGAGGGGGGGTCTAGGGACATAGTCTCGGGGAGTTGGGGTGGGGAGGGGGGGGGCGTCTAGGGACATAGTCTCGGGGAGGGGGGGGGAGGGGGGGGTTCTGGGGACATAGTCTCGGGGAGTGGGGGGGGAGGGGGGGGGTCTAGGGACATAGTCTCGGGGAGGGGGGGGGAGGGGGGGGGGTCTAGGGACATAGTCTCGGGGAGGGGGGGGAGGGGGGGGTCTAGGGACATAGTCTCGGGGAGGGGGGGGGAGGGGGGGGGTCTAGGGACATAATCTCGGGGAGGGGGGGGGGGAGCGGGGGGGGAGGGTGGGGGGGGTCTAGGGACATAGTCTCGGGGAGGGGGGTAGGGAGGGGGGGGCTCTAGGGACATAGTCTCGGGGAGGGGGGTTGGGGAAGGGGGGGTGTCTATGGACATAGTCTCGGGGAGGGGGGGGGAGGGGGGGGTGGTGTCTAGGGACATAGTCTCGGGGAGGGGGGGGGAGGGGGGGGGTCTAGGGACATAGTCTCGGGGAGGGGGGGGAGGGGGGGGGGGTCTAGGGACATAGTCTCGGGGAGGAGGGGGGGAGTGGGGGGGGAGGGTGGGGTGGGTTTAGGGACATAGCATCGGGGAGGGGGGGAGGGAGGGGGGGGGGTCTAGGGACATAGTCTCGGGGAGGGGGTGTGGGGAAGGGTGGGGTGTCTAGGGGACATAGTCTCGGGGAGGGGGGGGGTGGAGGGGGGGGTCTAGGGACATAGTCTCGGGGAGGGGGGGGGGAGGGGAAGGGGTCTAGGGACATAGTCTCGGAGAGGGTGGGGGAGGGGGGGTGTCTAGGGACATAGTCTCGGGGAGGGGGGGGGAGGGGGGGGGTCTAGCGACATAGTCTCGGGGAGGGGGGGGGTGGAGGGGGGGCGGTCTAGGGACATAGTCTCGGGGAGGGGGGGGGGAAGGGGTGGGTGTCTAGGGACATAGTCTCGGGGAGTGGGGGGGAGGGGGGGGTCTAGTGACATAGTCTCGGGGAGGGGGGGGGGGAGGGGTGGGGGTCTAGGAACATAGTCTCGGGGAGGGGGGGGGAGGGGGGGGGGTCTAGGGACATAGTCTCGGGGAGGGGGTGGGTCTAGGGACATAGTCTCGGGGAGGGGGAGGGGAGTGGGGGGGGTCTAGGGACATAGTCTCGGGGAGGGGGGGGAGAGGGGGGGGTCTAGGGACATAGTCTCGGGGAGGGTGGGGGAGGGGGGGTGGGTTCTAGGGACATAGTCTCGGGGAGGGGGGCGGAGGGGGGGGGGTGTCTAGGGACATAGTCTCGGGGAGGGGGGGTGGGGAGGGGGGGGTCTAGGGACATAGTCTCGGGGAGGGAAGGGAGGGGGGGGGGTCTAGGGACATAGTCTCGGGGAGGGGGGGGGGAGGGGGGGGGTCTAGGGACATAGTCTCGGGGAGGTGGGGTTGAGGGGGGTGGGGTCTAGGGACATAGTCCTCGGGGAGGGGGGGGGAGGGGGGGGGTCTAGCGACATAGTCTCGGGGAGGGGGGGGGGGACGGTGGGGGGGGTGTCTAGGGACATAGTCTCGGGGGGGGGAGGGGGGGGTCTAGGGACATACTCTCGGGGAGGGGGGGGGGAGGGGGGGGGGATCTAGGGACATAGTCTCGTGGAGGGGGGGGGAGGGGGGGAGGGGGGGGGGTCTAGGGACATAGTCTCGGGGAGGGGGGGGAGCGCGGGGGGGGTCTAGGGACATAGTCTCGGGGAGGGGGGGCGGGTGGAGGGGGGGGGGTCTAGGGACATAGTCTCGGGGAGGTGGGGGGGGTGGGGGGGGGGTCTAGGGACATAGTCTCGGGGAGGGGGGGTGAGGTGGGTGGGGTCTAGGGACATAGTCTCGGGGAGGGGGGGGGAGGGGGGGGGGTCTAGGGACATAGTCTCGGGGAGGGGGGGGGGGGACGGTGGGGGGGTGTCTAGGGACATAGTCTCGGTGGGGGGGAGGGGGGGGGTCTAGGGACATAGTCTCGGGGAGGGGGGGGGAGGGGGGGGGATCTAGGGACATAGTCTCGTGGAGGGGGGCAGGGAGTGGTGGGGTTCTAGGGACATAGTCTCGGGGAGAGGTGGGGGAGGGGGGGGGGTCTAGGGACATAGTCTCGGGGAGGGGGGGGGAGGGTGGGGTGGGTCTAGGGACATAGTCTCGAGGAGGGGGGGGGGGAGGGTGTGGGGGGTCCAGGGACATAGTCTCGGGGAGGGGGGGGGGAGGGGGGGGGTTCTAGGGACATGGTCTCGGGGAGGGGGGGGGAGGGGGGGTGTCTGGGGACATAGTCTCGGGGAGGGGGGGGGGAGGGGGGGGGTCTAGGGTCACAGTCTCGGGGAGGGTGGGGGGGAGGGGGGGTCTAGGGACATAGTCTCGGGGAGTGGGGGGTGGGGAGGGGGGGGCGTCTAGGGACATAGTCTCGGGGAGGGGGGGGGAGGGGGGGGTTCTGGGGACATAGTCTCGGGGAGGGGGGGGGGGAGGGAGGGGGTCTAGGGACATAGTCTCGGGGAGGGGGGGGGGGAGGGGGGGGGTCTAGGGACATAGTCTCGGGGAGGCGGGGGGGAGGGGGGGGTCTAGGAACATAGTCTCGGGGAGGGGGGGGGGAGGGGGGGGGGTCTAGGGACATAGTCTCGGGGAGGGGGGGGGGAGTGGGGGGGGGGAGGGTGGGGGGGGTCTAGCGACATAGTCTCGGGGAGGGGGGAGGGAGGGGGGGACTCTAGGGACATAGTCTCGGGGAGGGGGTGTGGGGAAGGGGGGGGGTGTCTAGGGACATAGTCTCGGGGAGGGGGGTGTGGAGGGGGGGGGTCTAGGGACATAGTCTCGGGGAGGGGGGGGGGAGGGGGGGGGGGTCTAGGGACATAGTCTCGGAGAGGGAGGGGGAGGGGGGGGGTCTAGGGACATAGTCTCGGGGAGGGGGGGGAGGGGGGGGGTCTAGGGATATAGTCTCGGGGAGGGGGGGGGTGGAGGGGGGGGCGGTCTAGGGACATAGTCTCGGGGAGGGGGGGGGGAAGGGGTGGGTGTCTAGGGACATAGTCTCGGGGAGGGGGGGGGGGTCTAGTGACATAGTCTCGGGGAGGGGGGGGAGGGGGGGGGGTTCTAGGAACATAGTCTCGGGGGGGGGGGGAGGGGGGGTCTAGGGACATAGTCTCGGGGAGGGGGGGGGTCTAGGGACATAGTCTCGGGGAGGGGGAGGGAGTGGGGGGGGGTCTAGTGACATAGTCTCGGGGAGGGGGGGGGGGAGGGGGGGGGTCTAGGGACATAGTCTCGGGGAGGGGGGGGGAGGGGGGGTGGGTTCTAGGGACATAGTCTCGGGGAGGGGGGGGGGACGGTGGGGGGGTGTCTAGGGACATAGTCTCGGGGGGGGGAGGGGGGGGGGGTCCAGGGACATAGTCTCGGGGAGGGGGGGGGGGAGGGGGGGGATCTAGGGACATAGTCTCGTGGAGGGGGGTGGAGGGGGTTGAGGGGGGGGGGTCTAGGGACATAGTCTCGGGGAGGGGGGGTGAGGGCGGGGGGGGGTCTAGGGACATAGTCTCGGGGAGGGGGGGGGTGGAGGAGGGGGGGTCTAGGGACATAGTCTCGGGAAGGGGGGGGGAGGGGGGGTGTCTAGGGTCATAGTCTCGGGGAGGGGGGTGGGGAGGGGGGGGGAGTCTAGGGACATAGTCTCGGGGAGGGGGGGGGAATGGGGGGGGGTCTAGGGACATAGTCTCGGGGAGGGTGGGGGAGGGGGGGGTCTAGGTACATAGTCTCGGGGAGGGGGGGGGGGTCTAGGGACATAGTCTCGGGGAGTGGGGGGAGGGGGGTGGTCTAGGGACATAGTCTCGGGGAGGGGGGGGGGAGGGGGGTGGTCTAGGGACATAGTCTATGGGAGGGGGGGGGGTCTAGGGACATAGTCTCGGGGAGGGGGGGCGGGAGGGGTGGGGTCTATGGACATAGTCTCGGGGAGGGGGGGAGGGGGTGGGTTCTAGGGACATAGTCTCGGGGAGGGGGGGTGGAGTGGGGGGTGTCTAGGGACATAGTCTCGGGGAGGGGGGAGGGTAGGGGGGGTGTTCTAGGGACATAGTCTCGGGGAGGGGGGGGAGGGTGGGGGTCTAGGGACATAGTCTCGGGGAGGGGGGGTGGGAGGGGGGGGGGTTCTAGGGACATAGTCTCGGGGAGGGGGGGGTGGGGAGGGGGGGGGGTCTAGGGACATAGTCTCGGGGAGGGTGGGGGAGGGGGGGGGGTCTGGGGACATAGTCTCGGGGAGGTGGGGGAGTGGGGGGGGTCTAGGGACATAGTCTCGGGGAGGGGGGGGGAGGGGGGGGCGGTCTAGGGACATAGTCTCGGGGAGGGGGCAGGGAGGGGGGGGGTTCTAGGGACATAGTCTCGGGGAGAGGTGGGGGAGGGGGGGGGGTCTAGGGACATAGTCTCGGGGAGGGGGGGGGGGAGGGTGGGGTGGGTCTAGGGACATAGTCTCGAGGAGGGGGGGGGGGAGGGTGTGGGGGGTCCAGGGACATAGTCTCGGGGAGGGGGGGGGGAGGGGGGGGGTTCTAGGGACATGGTCTCGGGGAGGGGGGGGGGAGGGGGGGGGTGTCTGGGGACATAGTCTCGGGGAGGGGGGGGTGAGGGGGGGGCGGTCTAGGGACAGTCTCGGGGAGGGGGGGGGAGGGGGGGGTCTAGGGACATAGTCTCGGGGAGGGGGGGGGGGAGGGGGGAAGGTCTAGGTTCACAGTCTCGGGGAGGGTGGGGGGGAGGGGGGGGTCTAGGGACATAGTCTCGGGGAGTGGGGGTGGGGAGGGGGGGGGCGTCTAGGGACATAGTCTCGGGGAGGGGGGGGGAGGGGGGGGTTCTGGGGACATAGTCTCGGGGGGGGGGGGAGGGGGGGGTCTAGGGACATAGTCTCGGGGAGGGGGGGGAGGGAGGGGGTCTAGGGACATAGTCTCGGGGAGGGGGGGGGGAGGGGGGGGTCTAGGGACATAGTCTCGGGGAGGGGGGGGGAGGGGGGGGGGTCTAGGGACATAGTCTCGGGGAGGGGGGGGGGGAGTGGGGGGGGGAGGGTGGGGGGGGTCTAGGGACATAGTCTCGGGGAGGGGGGTAGGGAGGGGGGGGGGCTCTAGGGACATAGTCTCGGGGAGGGGGGTTGGGTAAGGGGGGGGGTGTCTATGGACATAGTCTCGGGGAGGGGGGGGGAGGGGGGGGTGGGGTCTAGGGACATAGTCTCGGGGAGGGGGGGGAGGGGGGGGAGGTCTAGGGACATAGTCTCGGGGAGGGGGGGGAGGGGGGGGGGGTCTAGGGACATAGTCTCGGGGAGGAGGGGGGGAGTGGGGGGGAGGGTGGGGTGGGTCTAGGGACATAGTCTCGGGGAGGGGGGGAGGGAGGGGGGGGGGTCTAGGGACATAGTCTCGGGGAGGGGGTGTGGGGAAGGGTGGGGTGTCTAGGGACATAGTCTCGGGGAGGGGGGGGTGGAGGGGGGGGTCTAGGGACATAGTCTCGGGGAGGGGGGGGGGAGGGGAAGGGGTCTAGGGACATAGTCTCGGGGAGGGGGGCGGAGGGGGGGTGTCTAGGGTCATAGTCTCGGGGAGGGGGGGTGGGGAGGGGGGTGGGAGTCTAGGGACATAGTCTCGGGGAGGGGGGGGAATGGGGGGGGGGTCTAGGGACATAGTCTCGGGGAGGGGGGGGGGAGGGGGGGGAGTCTAGGGGACATAGTCTCGGGGAGGGGGGGGGGTCTAGGGACATAGTCTCGGGGAGGGGGGGGGGAGGGGGGTGGTCTAGGGACATAGTCTCGGGGGAGGGGGGTGGAGGGGGGGGGGGTCTAGGGACATAGTCCTCGGGGAGGGGGGGCGTGAGGGGGGGGGTCTATGGACATAGACTCGGGGAGGGGGGGGGGAGGGGGGGGTGGTTCTAGGGACATAGTCTCGGGGAGGGGGGGGGGGAGTGGGGGGGGTCTAGGGACATAGTCTCGGGGAGGGGGGAGGGGAGGGGGGGTGTTCTAGGGACATAGTCTCGGGGAGGGCGGGGGGGGAGGGGGGGATCTAGGGACATAGTCTCGGGAGGGGTCTAGGGGACATAGTCTCGGGGAGGGGGGTTGGGAGGGGGGGGGTCTAGGGACATAGTCTCGGGGAGGGGGGGTGGGGAGGGGGGGGGTCTAGGGACATAGACTCGGGGAGGGGGGGGGGAGGGGGGGGGGTCTGGGGACATTTTCTCGGGGAGGGGGGGGAGGGGGGGGGTCTAGGGACATAGTCTCGGGGAGGGGGGGGGTGGGGGGGGTCTAGGGACATAGTCTCGGGGAGGGGGGGGGGAGGGGGGGGGGGGTTCTAGGGACATAGTCTCGGGGAGGGGGGGGCAGGGGGGGGGTCTAGGGACATAGTCTCGGGGAGGGGGGGGGAGGGGGTGGTGGGTCTAGGGACATAGTCTCGGGGAGGGGGGGGGGGAGGGGGTGGGGGGACTAGGGACATAGTCTCGGGGAGGGGGGGGGGGAGGGGGGGGTTCTAGGGACATGGTCTCGGGGAAGGGGGGGGGAGGGGGGGGTGTCTGGGGACATAGTCTCGGGGAGGGGGGGGTGAGGGGGGGGGCGGTCTAGGGACAGTCTCGGGGAGGGGGGGGAGGGGGGGTCTAGGGACATAGTCTCGGGGAGGGGGGGGGGAGGGGGGAAGGTCTAGGTTCACAGTCTCGGGGAGGGTGGGGGGGAGGGGGGGGTCTAGGGACATAGTCTCGGGGAGTGGGGGTGGGGAGGGGGGGGCGTCTAGGGACATAGTCTCGGTGAGGGGGGGGGAGGGGGGGGGTTCTGGGGACATAGTCTCGGGGGGGGGGAGGGGGGGGGTCTAGGGACATAGTCTCGGGGAGGGGGGGGAGGGAGGGGGTCTAGGGACATAGTCTCGGGGAGGGGGGGGGAGGGGGGGTCTAGGGACATAGTCTCGGGGAGGGGGGGGGAGGGGGGGGGGTCTAGGGACATAGTCTCGGGGAGGGGGGGGGGGAGTGGGGGGGGAGGGTGGGGGGGGGTCTAGGGACATAGTCTCGGGGAGGGGGGTAGGGAGGGGGGGGCTCTAGGGACATAGTCTCGGGGAGGGGGGTTGGGTAAGGGGGGGGTGTCTATGGACATAGTCTCGGGGAGGGGGGGGGAGGGGGGGGGTGGGGTCTAGGGACATAGTCTCGGGGAGGGGGGGGAGGGGGGGAGGTCTAGGGACATAGTCTCGGGGAGGGGGGGGAGGGGGGGGGGTCTAGGGACATAGTCTCGGGGAGGAGGGGGGGAGTGGGGGGGGAGGGTGGGGTGGGTCTAGGGACATAGTCTCGGGGAGGGGGGGAGGGAGGGGGGGGGTCTAGGGACATAGTCTCGGGGAGGGGGGTGTGGGGAAGGGTGGGGTGTCTAGGGACATAGTCTCGGGGAGGGGGGGGGTGGAGGGGGGGGTCTAGGGACATAGTCTCGGGGAGGGGGGGGGGGAGGGGAAGGGGTCTAGGGACATAGTCTCGGGGAGGGGGGCGGAGGGGGGGTGTCTAGGGTCATAGTCTCGGGGAGGGGGGTGGGGAGGGGGTGGGAGTCTAGGGACATAGTCTCGGGGAGGGGGGGGGAATGGGGGGGGGTCTAGGGACATAGTCTCGGGGAGGGGGGGGGGGAGGGGGGGAGTCTAGGGACATAGTCTCGGGGAGGGGGGGGTCTAGGGACATAGTCTCGGGGAGGGGGGGGAGGGGGGTGGTCTAGGGACATAGTCTCGGGGAGGGGGGTGGAGGGGGGGGGGGTCTAGGGACATAGTCTCGGGGAGGGGGGGCGTGAGGGGGGGGGGTCTATGGACATAGACTCGGGGAGGGGGGGGAGGGGGGGGGTGGTTCTAGGGACATAGTCTCGGGGAGGGGGGGGGAGTGGGGGGGGTCTAGGGACATAGTCTCGGGGAGGGGGGAGGGGAGGGGGGGTGTTCTAGGGACATAGTCTCGGGGAGGGCGGGGGGGAGGGGGGATCTAGGGACATAGTCTCGGGGAGGGGGGGGGGAGGGGGGGGGGTCTAGGGACATAGTCTCGGGGAGGGGGGTTGGGAGGGGGGGGGTCTAGGGACATAGTCTCGGGGAGGGGGGGGTGGGGAGGGGGGGGGGGTCTAGGGACATAGTCTCGGGGAGGGGGGGGGAGCGGGGGGGTCTGGGGACATTTTCTCGGGGAGGGGGGGGGAGGGGGGGGGTCTAGGGACATAGTCTCGGGGAGGGGGGGGGTGGGGGGGGTCTAGGGACATAGTCTCGGGGAGGGGGGGGGGAGGGGGGGGGGGTTCTAGGGACATAGTCTCGGGGAGGGGGGGGGGAGGGGGGGGTCTAGGGACATAGTCTCGGGGAGGGGGGGGGAGGGGGGTGGTGGGTCTAGGGACATAGTCTCGGGGAGGGGGGGGGGGAGGGGGGTGGGGGGACTAGGGACATAGTCTCGGGGAGGGGGGGGGGGGGAGGGGGGGGTTCTAGGGACATGGTCTCGGGGAGGGGGGGGAGGGGGGGTGTCTAGGGACATAGTGTCGGGGAGGGGGGGGGAGGGGGGTGGCGGTCTAGGGACAGTCTCGGGGAGGGGGGGGGGAGGGGGGGTCTAGGGACATAGTCTCGGGGAGAGGGGGGGGGAGGGGGGGGTCTAGGGACACAGTCTCGGGGAGGGGGGGGGGAGGGGGTGGTTTAGGGACATAGTCTCGGGGAGGGGGTTTGGGGAGGGGTGGGCGTCTAGGGACATAGTCTCGGGGAGGGGGGGGGGAGGGGGGGGGTTCTGGGGACATAGTCTCATGGAGGGGGGGGGAGGGGTCGGGGGTCTAGGGACATAGTCTCGGGGAGGGGGGGGGGTGGGGGGGGTGTCTAGGGACATAGTCTCGGGGAGGGGGGGGGGAGGGGGGGGGTTTCTAGGGACATAGTCTCGGGGAGGGGGGGGGAGGGGGGGGGCTCTAGGGACATAGTCTCGGGGAGGGTGGGGGGAGGGTGGGGTGGGTCTAGGGACATAGTATCGGGGAGGGGGGGGGAGGGGGGTGGGGGGTCTAGGGACATAGTCTCGGGGAGGGGAGGGGGAGGGGGGGGGTGTCTAGGGACATAGTCTCGGGGAGGGGGGGGAGGGGGGGGGTCTAGGGACATAGTCTCGGGGAGGGGGGGGGGAGGGGGTGGGGGTCTAGGGACATAGTCTCGTGGAGGGGGTGGGAGGGGGGGGGGTCTAGGGACATAGACTCGGGGAGGGGGGGGGCGAGTGGGGGGGGGTCTAGGGACATAGTCTCGGGGAGGGGGGCGGGAGGGGTGGGGGGGTGTCTAGGGACATAGTCTCGGGGAGGGGGGTGGGAGGGGTGGGGGGGGTCTAGGGACATAGTCCTCGGGGGGGGAAGGGGTGGGGGGGGTCTAGGGACATAGTCTCGGGGAGGGGGGGGGGAGGGGTGGGGGTGGTGTCTAGGGACATATTCTCGGGGAGGGGGGGGGGGGAGGGGTGGGGGGGGGTCTAGGGACATAGTCTCGGGGAGGGGGGGGGGGACGGGTGTGGGGCGGGTCTAGGGACATAGTCTCGGGGAGGGGGGGTGGAGGGGTGGGGGGGGTTGTCTAGGGACATAGTCTCGGGGAGGGGGGGGGGAGGGTTGGGGGGGTTGTCTAGGGATATAGTCTCGGGGAGGGGGGTGGAGGGGTTGTGGGGTGTCTAGGGACATAGTCTCGGGGAGGGGGGGGAGGGGTGGGGGGGGTCTAGGGACATAGTCTCGGGGAGGGGGTCGGGGGAGGGGTGGGGGGGGTCTAGGGACATAGTCTCGGGGAGGGGGGGGGAGGGGTGGGGGGGGATCTAGGGACATAGTCTCGGGGAGGAGGGTGGGGAGGGGGGGGGTCTAGGGACATAGTCTCGGGGAGGGGGGGGGGTCTAGGGACATAGTCTCGGGGAGGGGGGGGTCTAGGGACATAGTCTCGGGGAGGGGGGGGAGGGGGGGGGGGTGTCTAGGGACATAGTCTCGGGGAGGGGGGGGGGAGGGGGGGGGGGTCTAGGGACATAGTCTCGGGGAGGGGGGGGGAGGGGGGGGGGTCTAGGGACATAGTCTCGGGGAGGGGATTGTGGGAGGGGGGGGGGATCTAGGGACAGTCTCGGGGAGGGGGGGGCGGAGGGGGGTGTCTAGGGACATAGTCTCGGGGGGGGGTGAGGGGGGGGGGTCTAGGGACATAGTCTCGGGGGGGGGAGGGGGGGGGGGTCTAGGGACATAGTCTCGGGGAGGGGGGGGGAGCGGGGGGGTCTAGGGACATAGTCTCGGGGAGGGGGGGGGGAGGGGGGGGGGTCTAGGGACATAGTCTCGGGGAGGGGGGGGGGAGGCGGGTGGGTGGGTCTAGGGACATTGTCTCGGGGAGGGGGGGGGAGGGGGGTGTCTAGGGACATAGTCTCGGGGAGGGGGGGGGGGAGGGGTGAGGGGGTCTAGGGACATAGTCTCGGGGATGGGGGAGATGTGGGGGGGGGCCTAGGGACATAGTCTCGGGGAGGGGGGGGGAGGGGGGGGGAGTCTAGGGACATAGTCTCGGGGAGGGGGGGGAGGGGGTGGGTCTAGGGACATAGTCTCGGGGAGGGGGGGGGAGGGGGGGGGGTCTAGGGACATAGTCTCGGGGAGGGGGGGGGGGAGGGGGGGGGGGTCTAGGGACATAGTCTCGGGGAGGGGGGGGGTCTAGGGACATAGTCTCGGGGAGGGGGGGTGAGGGGGGGTGTCTAGGGACATAGTCTCGGGGAGGGGGGGGGAGGGGGGGATCTTGGGACATAGTCTCGGGGAGGGGGGGAGGGGGGGCGTGTCTAGGGACATAGTCTCGGGGAGGGGGGGGGTGGAGGGGGGGGAGGTCTAGGGACATCGTCTCGGGGAGGGGGGGGAGGGGGGGGATCTAGGGTCATAGTCTCGGGGAGGGGGGTGGGTAGGGGGGGGGAGTCTAGGGACATAGTCTCGGGGAGGGGGGGGGAGGGGGGGTGTCTAGGGACATAGTCTCGGGGAGGGGGGGGAGGGCGGGGGTCTAGGGACATAGTCTCGGGGAGGGGGGGGGGGGGGTCTAGGGACATAGTCTCGGGGAGGGGGGGGGAGGGGGGGGGTCTAGGGACATAGTCTCGGGGAGGGGGGTGGAGGGGGGGGGTCTAGGGACATAGTCTCGGGGAGGGGGGGGGGAGGGGGGGGGTCTAGGGACTTAGTCTCGGGGAGGGGGGGCGGGAGGGGGGGTCTATGGACATAGTCTCGGGGAGGGGGTGGAGGGGGGGGGGTTCTAGGGACATAGTCTCGGGGAGGGGGGTGGGGAGGGAGGGGGGTCCAGGGACATAGTCTCGGGGAGGGGGGGGGAGGGGGGGGTTCTAGGGACATAGTCTCGGGTAGGGGGGGGGAGGGGGTTGGTCTAGGGACATAGTCTCGGGGAGGGGGGGGGAAGGGGGGGGTCTAGGGACATAGTCTCGGGGAGGGGGGTGCGGGGAGGGGGGGTGTGGAGGGGGGGGGGGTCTAGGGACATAGTCTCGGGGAGGGGGGGGGGAGGGGAAGGTCTGGGGACATAGTCTCGGGGAGGGGGGGGAGGGGGTGGGGTCTAGGGACATAGTCTCGGGGAGGGGGGGGGAGGGGGAGGGATCTAGGGACATAGTCTCGGGGAGGGGGGGGGAGGGGGGTGGTTCTAGGGACATAGCCTCGGGGAGGGGGGGGGAGGTGGGGGGTCTTGGGACATAGTCTCGGGGAGGGGGGGGGTGGGGGGGGTGGGTCTAGGGACATAGTCTCGGGGAGGGGGGGGTGGGGGAGGGGGTGGGGGGTCTAGGGACATAGTCTCGGGGAGGGGGGGGGAGGGGGGGGGGTTCTAGGGACATGGTCTCGGGGAGGGGGGGGGAGGGGGGGGGTTCTAGGGACATAGTCTCGGGGAGGGGGGGGGGGAGGGGGTGGTCTGGGGACATAGTCTCGGGGAGGGGGGGGAGGGGGTGGGGTCTAGGGACATAGTCTCGGGGAGGGGGGGGGAGGGGGGGGGGTCTAGGGACATAGTCTCGGGGAGGGGGGGGTAGGGGGTGGGATTCTAGGGACATAGTCTCGGGGAGGGGGGGAGGGAGGGGGGGGGTCTAGGGACATAGTCTCGGGGAGGGGGTGTGGGGAAGGGTGGGGTGTCTAGGGACATAGTCTCGGGGAGGGGGGGGGTGGAGGGGGGGGTCTAGGGACATAGTCTCGGGGAGGGGGGGGGGAGGGGAAGGGGTCTAGGGACATAGTCTCGGAGAGGGTGGGGGAGGGGGGGTGTCTAGGGACATAGTCTCGGGGAGGGGGGGGAGGGGGGGGGTCTAGCGACATAGTCTCGGGGAGGGGGGGGTGGAGGGGGGGCGGTCTAGGGACATAGTCTCGGGGAGGGGGGGGGAAGGGGTGGGTGTCTAGGGACATAGTCTCGGGGAGTGGGGGGGAGGGGGGGGTCTAGTGACATAGTCTCGGGGAGGTGGGGGGGAGGGGTGGGGTTCTAGGAACATAGTCTCGGGGAGGGGGGGGGGAGGGGGGGGGTCTAGGGACATAGTCTCGGGGAGGGGGGGGGGTCTAGGGACATAGTCTCGGGGAGGGGGAGGGAGTGGGGGGGGTCTAGGGACATAGTCTCGGGGAGGGGGGGGGAGAGGGGGGGGGTCTAGGGACATAGTCTCGGGGAGGGTGGGGGAGGGGGGGTGGGTTCTAGGGACATAGTCTCGGGGAGGGGGGCGGAGGGGGGGGTGTCTAGGGACATAGTCTCGGGGAGGGGGGGTGGGGAGGGGGGGGTTTAGGGACATAGTCTCGGGGAGGGAAGGGAGGGGGGGGTCTAGGGACATAGTCTCGGGGAGGGGGGGGGGGAGGGGGGGGGGTCTAGGGACATAGTCTCGGGGAGGTGGGGTTGAGGGGGGTGGGGTCTAGGGACATAGTCTCGGGGAGGGGGGGGAGGGGGGGGTCTAGCGACATAGTCTCGGGGAGGGGGGGGGGACGGTGGGGGGGTGTCTAGGGACATAGTCTCGGGGGGGGGAGGGGGGGGTCTAGGGACATAGTCTCGGGGAGGGGGGGGGGAGGGGGGGGGATCTAGGGACATAGTCTCGTGGAGGGGGGGGGGAGGGGGGGAGGGGGGGGGGTCTAGGGACATAGTCTCGGGGAGGGGGGGGAGCGCGGGGGGGGTCTAGGGACATAGTCTCGGGGAGGGGGGGCGGGTGGAGGGGGGGGGTCTAGGGACATAGTCTCGGGGAGGTGGGGGGGGTGGGGGGTGGTCTAGGGACATAGTCTCGGGGAGGGGGGGTGAGGTGGGTGGGGTCTAGGGACATAGTCTCGGGGAGGGGGGGGGGAGGGGGGGGGTCTAGGGACATAGTCTCGGGGAGGGGGGGGGGTCGGTGGGGGGGTGTCTAGGGACATAGTCTCGGTGGAGGGAGGGGGGGGGTCTAGGGACATAGTCTCGGGGAGGGGGGGGGAGGGGGGGGGGATCTAGGGACATAGTCTCGTGGAGGGGGCAGGGAGTGGTGGGGTTCTAGGGACATAGTCTCGGGGAGAGGTGGGGGAGGGGGGGGTCTAGGGACATAGTCTCGGGGAGGGGGGGGGAGGGTGGGGTGGGTCTAGGGACATAGTCTCGAGGAGGGGGGGGGGAGGGGTGTGGGGGGTCCAGGGACATAGTCTCGGGGAGGGGGGGGGGAGGGGGGGGGGTTCTAGGGACATGGTCTCGGGGAGGGGGGGGGAGGGGGGGGTGTCTGGGGACATAGTCTCGGGGAGGGGGGGGGAGGGGGGGGGCAGTCTAGGGACAGTCTCGGGGAGGGGGGGGGGGAGGGGGGGTCTAGGGACATAGTCTCGGGGAGGGGGGGGGAGGGGGGGGTCTAGGGTCACAGTCTCGGGGAGGGTGGGGGGGAGGGGGGGGTCTAGTGACATAGTCTCGGGGAGTGGGGGTGGGGAGGGGGGGGCGTCTAGGGACATAGTCTCGGGGAGGGGGGGGGAGGGGGGGGTTCTGGGGACATAGTCTCGGGGAGGGGGGGGGGAGGGAGGGGGGTCTAGGGGACATAGTCTCGGGGAGGGGGGGGGGGAGGGGGGGGGTCTAGGGACATAGTCTCGGGGAGGCGGGGGGGAGGGGGGGGTCTAGGGACATAGTCTCGGGGAGGGGGGGGGGAGGGGGGGGGGTCTAGGGACATAGTCTCGGGGAGGGGGGGGGAGTGGGGGGGGGGAGGGTGGGGGGGGTCTAGGGACATAGTCTCGGGGAGGGGGGAGGGAGGGGGGGACTCTAGGGACATAGTCTCGGGGAGGGGGGGTGGGGAAGGGGGTGGGTGTCTAGGGACATAGTCTCGGGGAGGGGGGGGGGAGGGGTTGGTGGGGTCTAGGGACATAGTCTCGGGGAGGGGGGGGGGAGGGGGGGGGTCTAGGGACATAGTCTCGGGGAGGGGGGGGAGGGGGGGGGGTCTAGGGACATAGTCTCGGGGAGGAGGGGGGGAGTGGGGGGGGAGGGTGGGGGGGGTCTAGGGACATAGTCTCGGGGAGGGGGGGAGGGAGGGGGGGTTGTCTAGGGACATAGTCTCGGGGAGGGGGTGTGGGGAAGGGGGGGGTGTCTAGGGACATAGTCTCGGGGAGGGGGGGGTGGAGGGGGGGGTCTAGGGACATAGTCTCGGGGAGGGGGGGGGGGAGGGGGGGGGTCTAGGGACATAGTCTCGGAGAGGGAGGGGGAGGGGGGGGTCTAGGGACATAGTCTCGGGGAGGGGGGGGAGGGGGGGGGGTCTAGGGATATAGTCTCGGGGAGGGGGGGGTGGAGGGGGGGCGGTCTAGGGACATAGTCTCGGGGAGGGGGGGGAAGGGGTGGGTGTCTAGGGACATAGTCTCGGGGAGGGGGGGGGGGGTCTAGTGACATAGTCTCGGGGAGGGGGGGAGGGGGGGGGTTCTAGGAACATAGTCTCGGGGGGGGGGGGGGAGGGGGGGTCTAGGGACATAGTCTCGGGGAGGGGGGGGGGTCTAGGGACATAGTCTCGGGGAGGGGGAGGGAGTGGGGGGTGTCTAGTGACATAGTCTCGGGGAGGGGTGGGGGAGGGGGGGGTCTAGGGACATAGTCTCGGGGAGGGGGGGGGGAGGGGGGGTGGGTTCTAGGGACATAGTCTCGGGGAGGGGGGGGGGACGGTGGGGGGGTGTCTAGGGACATAGTCTCGGGGGGGGGGAGGGTGGGGGGTCCAGGGACATAGTCTCGGGGAGGGGGGGGGGGAGGGGGGGGATCTTGGGACATAGTCTCGTGGAGGGGGGTGGAGGGGGGTGAGGGGGGGGTCTAGGGACATAGTCTCGGGGAGGGGGGGTGAGGGCGGGGGGGGTCTAGGGACATAGTCTCGGGGAGGGGGGGGGTGGAGGAGGGGGGGGTCTAGGGACATAGTCTCGGGGAGGGGGGGGGGAGGGGGGGTGTCTAGGGTCATAGTCTCGGGGAGGGGGGTGGGGAGGGGGGGGGAGTCTAGGGACATAGTCTCGGGGAGGGGGGGGAATGGGGGCGGGTCTAGGGACATAGTCTCGGGGAGGGGGGGGGAGGGGGGGGGGTCTAGGTACATAGTCTCGGGGAGGGGGGGGGTCTAGGGACATAGTCTCGGGGAGGGGGGGGAGGGGGGTGGTCTAGGGACATAGTCTCGGGGAGGGGGGGGGAGGGGGGTGGTCTAGGGACATAGTCTATGGGGGGGGGGGTCTAGGGACATAGTCTCGGGGAGGGGGGGGCGGGAGGGGTGGGCTCTATGGACATAGTCTCGGGGAGGGGGGAGAGGGGGTGGGTTCTAGGGACATAGTCTCGGGGAGGGGGGAGGGTAGGGGGGGTGTTCTTGGGACATAGTCTCGGGGAGGGGGGGGAGGGTGGGGGTCTAGGGACATAGTCTCGGGGAGGGGGGGTGGGAGGGGGGGGGTTCTAGGGACATAGTCTCGGGGAGGGGGGGTGGGGAGGGGGGGGGGGTCTAGGGACATATCTCGGGGAGGGTGGGGGAGGGGGGGGTCTGGGGACATAGTCTCGGGGAGGTGGGGGAGTGGGGGGGGTCTAGGGACATAGTCTCGGGGAGGGGGGCAGGGAGGGGGGGGGTTCTAGGGACATAGTCTCGGGGAGAGGTGGGGGAGGGGGGGGTCTAGGGACATAGTCTCGGGGAGGGGGGGGGGGGATGGGTGGGGTGGGTCTAGGGACATAGTCTCGAGGAGGGGGGGGGGGAGGGTGTGGGGGGTCCAGGGACATAGTCTCGGGGAGGGGGGGGGGAGGGGGGGGGTTCTAGGGACATGGTCTCGGGGAGGGGGGGGGAGGGGGGGGGTGTCTGGGGACATAGTCTCGGGGAGGGGGGGTGAGGGGGGGGCGGTCTAGGGACAGTCTCGGGGAGGGGGGGGAGGGGGGGTCTAGGGACATAGTCTCGGGGAGGGGGGGGGGGGAGGGGGGAAGGTCTAGGTTCACAGTCTCGGGGAGGGTGGGGGGGAGGGGGGGTCTAGGGACATAGTCTCGGGGAGTGGGGGTGGGGAGGGGGGGGCGTCTAGGGACATAGTCTCGGGGAGGGGGGGGGAGGGGGGGGTTCTGGGGACATAGTCTCGGGGGGGGGGGGAGGGGGGGGTCTAGGGACATAGTCTCGGGGAGGGGGGGGGAGGGGGGGGGTCTAGGGACATAGTCTCGGGGAGGGGGGGGGAGGGGGGGGTCTAGGGACATAGTCTCGGGGAGGGGGGGGGAGGGGGGGGGTCTAGGGACATAGTCTCGGGGAGGGGGGGGGAGTGGGGGGGGAGGGTGGGGGGGGTCTAGGGACATAGTCTCGGGGAGGGGGGGTAGGGAGGGGGGGGCTCTAGGGACATAGTCTCGGGGGAGGGGGGTTGGGTAAGGGGGGGGGGTGTCTATGGACATAGTCTCGGGGAGGGGGGGGGAGGGGGGGGGTGGGGTCTAGGGACATAGTCTCGGGGAGGGGGGTGAGGGGGGGAGGTCTAGGGACATAGTCTCGGGGAGGGGGGGGGAGGGGGGGGGGGGCTAGGGACATAGTCTCGGGGAGGAGGGGGGGGAGTGGGGGGGGAGGGTGGGGTGGGTCTAGGGACATAGTCTCGGGGAGGGGGGGGAGGGGAGGGGGGGGGTCTAGGGACATAGTCTCGGGGAGGGGGTGTGGGGAAGGGTGGGGTGTCTAGGGACATAGTCTCGGGGAGGGGGGGGTGGAGGGGGGGGTCTAGGGACATAGTCTCGGGGAGGGGGGGGGGGAGGGGAAGGGGTCTAGGGACATAGTCTCGGAGAGGGTGGGGGAGGGGGGGTGTCTAGGGACATAGTCTCGGGGAGGGGGGGGAGGGGGGGGGGGTCTAGCGACATAGTCTCGGGGAGGGGGGGGGTGGAGGGGGGGCGGTCTAGGGACATAGTCTCGGGGAGGGGGGGGGGAAGGGGTGGGTGTCTAGGGACATAGTCTCGGGGAGTGGGGGGGAGGGGGGGGTCTAGTGACATAGTCTCGGGGAGGGGGGGGGGAGGGGGGGGGGGTCTAGGAACATAGTCTCGGGGAGGGGGGGGGGAGGGGGGGGTCTAGGGACATAGTCTCGGGGAGGGGGGGGGGTCTAGGGACATAGTCTCGGGGAGGGGGAGGGAGTGGGGGGGGTCTAGGGACATAGTCTCGGGGAGCGGGGGGGAGAGGGGGGGGGTCTAGGGACATAGTCTCGGGGAGGGGGGGGGGAGGGGGGGTGGGTTCTAGGGACATAGTCTCGGGGAGGGGGGGGGAGGGGGTGGGTGTCTAGGGACATAGTCTCGGGGAGGGGGGGTGGGGAGGGGGGGGTCTAGGGACATAGTCTTGGGGAGGGAAGGGAGGGGGGGGTTCTAGGGACATAGTCTCGGGGAGGGGGGGGGGAGGGGGGGGGGTCTAGGGACATAGTCTCGGGGAGGTGGGGGTGAGGGGGGTGGGGTCTAGGGACATAGTCTCGGGGAGGGGGGGGGAGGGGGGTGTCTAGCGACATAGTCTCGGGGAGGGGGGGGACGGTGGGGGGGGGTGTCTAGGGACATAGTCTCGGGGGGGGGAGGGGGGGGTCTAGGGACATAGTCTCGGGGAGGGGGGGGGGAGGGGGGGGGGATCTAGGGACATAGTCTCGTGGAGGGGGGGGAGGGGGGGGGAGGGGGGGGGGTCTAGGGACATAGTCTCGGGGAGGGGGGGGAGCGCGGGGGGGGGTCTAGGGACATAGTCTCGGGGAGGGGGGGGCGGGTGGAGGGGGGGGGGGTCTAGGGACATAGTCTCGGGGAGGGGGGCGGAGGGGGGGTGTCTAGGGTCATAGTCTCGGGGAGGGGGGTGGGGAGGGGGTGGGAGTCTAGGGACATAGTCTCGGGGAGGGGGGGGGAATGGGGGGGGGTCTAGGGACATAGTCTCGGGGAGGGGGGGGGAGGGGGGGGAGTCTAGGGACATAGTCTCGGGGAGGGGGGGGTCTAGGGACATAGTCTCGGGGAGGGGGGGGAGGGGGGGTTCTAGGGACATAGTCTCGGGGAGGGGGGGGGGAGGGGGGTGGTCTAGGGACATAGTCTCGGGGAGGGGGGTGGAGGGGGGGGGGTCTAGGGACATAGTCTCGGGGAGGGGGGGCGTGAGGGGGGGGGGTCTATGGACATAGTCTCGGGGAGGGGGGGGGGAGGGGGGGGGTGGTTCTAGGGACATAGTCTCGGGGAGGGGGGGGAGTGGGGGGGGTCTAGGGACATAGTCTCGGGGAGGGGGGAGGGGAGGGGGGGTGTTCTAGGGACATAGTCTCGGGGAGGGCGGGGGGGAGGGGGGATCTAGGGACATAGTCTCGGGGAGGGGGGGGGAGGGGGGGGGTCTAGGGACATAGTCTCGGGGAGGGGGGTTGGGAGGGGGGGGGGTCTAGGGACATAGTCTCGGGGAGGGGGGGGTGGGGAGGGGGGGGGGGTCTAGGGACATAGTCTCGGGGAGGGGGGGGGGAGGGGGGGGGGGTCTGGGGACATTTTCTCGGGGAGGGGGGGGAGGGGGGGGGTCTAGGGACATAGTCTCGGGGAGGGGGGGGGGGTGGGGGGGGGTCTAGGGACATAGTCTCGGGGAGGGGGGGGGAGGGGGGGGGTTCTAGGGACATAGTCTCGGGGAGGGGGGGGGAGGGGGGGTCTAGGGACATAGTCTCGGGGAGGGGGGGGGGAGGGGGTGGTGGGTCTAGGGACATAGTCTCGGGGAGGGGGGGGGGAGGGGGGTGGGGGGACTAGGGACATAGTCTCGGGGAGGGGGGGGGGGGAGGGGGGGGGTTCTAGGGACATGGTCTCGGGGAGGGGGGGGGAGGGGGGGGTGTCTAGGGACATAGTGTCGGGGAGGGGGGGGGAGGGGGTGGCGGTCTAGGGACAGTCTCGGGGAGGGGGGGGAGGGGGGGTCTAGGGACATAGTCTCGGGGAGAGGGGGGGGAGGGGGGGGTCTAGGGACACAGGTCTCGGGGAGGGGGGGGAGGGGGTGGTTTAGGGACATAGTCTCGGGGAGGGGGTTTGGGGAGGGGTGGGCGTCTAGGGACATAGTCTCGGGGAGGGGGGGGGGGAGGGGGGGGTTCTGGGGACATAGTCTCATGGAGGGGGGGGGAGGGGTCGGGGGTCTAGGGACATAGTCTCGGGGAGGGGGGGGGGTGGGGGGGTGTCTAGGGACATAGTCTCGGGGAGGGGGGGGAGGGGGGGGGTTTTCTAGGGACATAGTCTCGGGGAGGGGGGGGGAGGGGGGGGGCTCTAGGGACATAGTCTCGGGGAGGGTGGGGGGAGGGTGGGGTGGGTCTAGGGACATAGTATCGGGGAGGGGGGGGGAGGGGGTGGGGGGTCTAGGGACATAGTCTCGGGGAGGGGGGGGGAGGGGGGGGTGTCTAGGGACATAGTCTCGGGGAGGGGGGGGAGGGGGGGGGTCTAGGGACATAGTCTCGGGGAGGGGGGGGGAGGGGGTGGGGGGTCTAGGGACATAGTCTCGTGGAGGGGGTGGGAGGGGGGGGGGGTCTAGGGACATAGACTCGGGGAGGGGGGGGGCGAGTGGGGGGGGGTCTAGGGACATAGTCTCGGGGAGGGGGGCGGGAGGGGTGGGGGGGGTGTCTAGGGACATAGTCTCGGGGAGGGGGGTGGGAGGGGTGGGGGGGGTCTAGGGACATAGTCTCGGGGGGGGAAGGGGTGGGGGGGGTCTAGGGACATAGTCTCGGGGAGGGGGGGGGAGGGGTGGGGGTGGTGTCTAGGGACATATTCTCGGGGAGGGGGGGGGGGAGGGGTGGGGGGGGGGTCTAGGGACATAGTCTCGGGGAGGGAGGGGGGGACGGGTGTGGGGCGGGTCTAGGGACATAGTCTCGGGGGAGGGGGGGTGGAGGGGTGGGGGGGGTTGTCTAGGGACATAGTCTCGGGGAGGGGGGGGGAGGGTTGGGGGGGTTGTCTAGGGATATAGTCTCGGGGAGGGGGGTGGAGGGGTTGGGGGGTGTCTAGGGACATAGTCTCGGGGAGGGGGGGGAGGGGTGGGGGGGGTCTAGGGACATAGTCTCGGGGAGGGGGTCGGGGGAGGGGTGGGGGGGGTCTAGGGACATAGTCTCGGGGAGGGGGGGGGGAGGGTGGGGGGGGGTCTAGGGACATAGTCTCGGGGAGGAGGGTGGGGAGGGGGGGGGTCTAGGGACATAGTCTCGGGGAGGGGGGGGGTCTAGGGACATAGTCTCGGGGAGGGGGGGGGTCTAGGGACATAGTCTCGGGGAGGGGGGGGAGGGGGGGGGTGTCTAGGGACATAGTCTCGGGGAGCGGGGGGGGAGGGGGGGGGGTCTAGGGACATAGTCTCGGGGAGGGGGGGGGGAGGGGGGGGTCTAGGGACATAGTCTCGGGGAGGGGATTGTGGGAGGGGGGGGGATCTAGGGACAGTCTCGGGGAGGGGGGGCGGAGGGGGGTGTCTAGGGACATAGTCTCGGGGGGGGGTGAGGGGGGGGTCTAGGGACATAGTCTCGGGGGGGGGGAGGGGGGGGGGTCTAGGGACATAGTCTCGGGGAGGGGGGGGAGCGGGGGGGTCTAGGGACATAGTCTCGGGGAGGGGGGGGAGGGGGGGGGGTCTAGGGACATAGTCTCGGGGAGGGGGGGGGGAGGCGGGTGGGTGGGTCTAGGGACATTGTCTCGGGGAGGGGGGGGGGAGGGGGGTGTCTAGGGACATAGTCTCGGGGAGGGGGGGGGAGGGGGGAGGGGGTCTAGGGACATAGTCTCGGGGATGGGGGAGATGTGGGGGGGGCCTAGGGACATAGTCTCGGGGAGGGGGGGGAGGGGGGGGAGTCTAGGGACATAGTCTCGGGGAGGGGGGGGAGGGGGTGGGTCTAGGGACATAGTCTCGGGGAGGGGGGGGGAGGGGGGGGTCTAGGGACATAGTCTCGGGGAGGGGGGGGGGAGGGGGGGGGGTCTAGGGACATAGTCTCGGGGAGGGGGGGGTGTCTAGGGACATAGTCTCGGGGAGGGGGGGTGAGGGGGGGTGTCTAGGGACATAGTCTCGGGGAGGGGGGGGGGAGGGGGGGATCTAGGGACATAGTCTCGGGGAGGGGGGGAGGGGGGGGCGTGTCTAGGGACATAGTCTCGGGGAGGGGGGGGTGGAGGGGGGGAGGTCTAGGGACATCGTCTCGGGGAGGGGGGGGGAGGGGGGGGATCTAGGGGTCATAGTCTCGGGGAGGGGGGTGGGTAGGGGGGGGGAGTCTAGGGACATAGTCTCGGGGAGGGGGGGGAGGGGGGGTGTCTAGGGACATAGTCTCGGGGAGGGGGGGGAGGGCGGGGGTCTAGGGACATAGTCTCGGGGAGGGGGGGGGGTCTAGGGACATAGTCTCGGGGAGGGGGGGGGAGGGGGGGGGGGTCTAGGGACATAGTCTCGGGGAGGGGGGTGGAGGGGGGGGGTCTAGGGACATAGTCTCGGGGAGGGGGGGGGAGGGGGGGGTCTAGGGACATAGTCTCGGGGAGGGGGGGCGGGAGGGGGGGGTCTATGGACATAGTCTCGGGGAGGGGGGTGGAGGGGGGGGGTTCTAGGGACATAGTCTCGGGGAGGGGGGTGGGGAGGGAGGGGGTCCAGGGACAAAGTCTCGGGG
>JANJGN010004277.1:0-34887 GCA_026770705.1 Isurus oxyrinchus | reverse complement strand
TTGAGAGGAAATCTTCTGCAATCTGGTGCTCTGTTTTCCAAAGTTAACACTGAAATCTGCAGCATCTGGTGCTTTGTTTTGCAGTTTTAACGCTGAAATCTGCAGTAATCTGGTGCTGTGTTTCCCAGTGTTAAGACTTGAAACTTCAGTAATCTGGTGCTGTGTTTCCCATTGTTAATACTGAAATCTGCTGTATTCTGGTGTTTGTATTTCCCAGTGTAAATACTGGAATCTGCAGTAATCTGGTGCTGTGTTTACCAGTTTTAATACTGGAATCATCAGTAATCTGTTGCTGTGTTCCCCTGTGTTAATACTGAAATCTGAAGTTATTTGGTGCCATGTTTCCCAATGTTAATACTGAAATCTGCAGTTATCTGGTGCTGTGTTTCCCAGGGTTCGTAATGAAATCTGCAGTAATCTGGTGCTATGTTTCCCAGAGTTAACACTGAAATCTGCAGTAATCTGGTGCTGTGTTTGCCAGTTTAAATACTGGAATCTGCAGTAATCTGGTGCTGTGTTTCCCATTGTTAATACTGAAATCTGTCGTAATCTGGTGCTGTGTTTCCCAGTGTAAATACTGGTATCTGCAGTAATCTGTTGCTGTGTTTCCCAGTATTAATACTGAAATCAGCAGTTATTTGGTGCCATGTTTCCCAGTGTTAATACTGAACTCAGCTGTAATTTCGTGCTGTGCTTCCCAATGTTAATACTGAAATCTGCAGTAATCTGGTGCTGTGTTTCCCAGTGTTAATACTGGAATATTCAGTAATCTGGTGCTGTATTTCCCTGTGTTAATACTGGAATCTTCAGTAATCTGGTGATGTGTTTCCCATTGTTAATACTGGAATCTTCAGTAATCTGTTGCTGTGTTTCCCAGAGTTAACACTGAAATCCACAGTAATCTGTTGCTGTGTTTCCCAGAGTTAACACTGAAATCTGCAGTAATCTGGTGCTGTGTTTCCCAGAGTTAACACTGAAATCTGCAGTAATCTGGTGCCCATGTTTTCCCAGGTTTATACTGGAATCTTCACTAATCTGGTGCTGTGTTTCCCAGTGTTAATACTGGAATCTGCAGTAATTCGGTGCTGTGTTTTCCCAGTGTTAATACTGAAATCAGCAGTAATTTGGTGCTATGTTTCCCAGTGTTAATAACTGAAATCTGCAGTAATTTGATGCTGTGTTTCCCAATATTAATATTGAAATCTGCATTAATTTGGTGCTGTATTTCCCAGTGTTAATACTGAAATCTGCAGTAATTTGGTGCTGTGTTTCCCAGTGTTAATACTGAAATCTGCAGTAATCTGGTGCTGTGTTTCCCAGAGTTAACACTTAAATCTGCAGGAATCTGGTGCTGTGTTCCCAGTGTTAATACTGAAATATTCAGTAATCTGGTGCTGTTATTCCCAGAGTTAACAATGAAATCTGCAGTAATCTGGTGCTGCGTTTCCAAGTGTTAAAGTGGAATCTTCAGTATTCTGCTGCTGTATTTCCAGAGTTAACACTGAAATTTGCTGTTATCTGGTGCTGTGTTTCCCAATATTAACTCTGACATCTGCAGTAATCTGGTGCTCTATTTCCGAATATTAATACTGAAATTTGCAGTAATCTCGTGCTATGTTTCCCTGTGTTAACACTGAAATCTGCTGCAAGCTGAGGCTCTGTTTCCCAGAGTTAAACACTGAAATCTGCAGTAATCTGGTGCTGTGTTACTCATATGTCAATGCTGAAATCTGCAGTAATCTGGTGCTGTGTTTCCCAGTGTTAATACTGGAATCTTCAGTAATCTGGTGCTGTGTTTTCCCACTGTTAATACTGAAATCTGCTGTATTCTGGTGCTCTGTTTCCCAGAGATAACACTGAAATTTGCTGTAATCTGGTGCTCTGTTTCCTAGTGTTAATACTGGGAATCCTCAGTAATCTGGTGCTGTGTTTCCCATTGTAAACACTGAAATCTGTAGTAATCTGTTGCTGTGTTCCCCTGTGTTAATACTGAAATCTGCAGTTATTTGGTGCATGTTTCCCAGTGTTAATACTGAAATCAGCAGTAATTTGATACTGTGTTTCCCAATGGTAACACTGAAATCTGCAGTAATTAGGTGCTCTGTTTCCCACTGTAAATACTGAAATCTGCAGTAATCTGGTGCTGTGTTTCCCAGAGTTAACACTGAAATCTGCAGTAATTTGGTGCTGTGTTTTCCAGTGTTAATACTGAAATCAGCAGTAATCGGGTGCTGTGTTCCCAGAGTTAATACTGAAATCTTCAGTAATCTGTAGCTGTGTTTCCCATTGTTAATACTGAAATCTGCAGTAATCTCGTGCTGTTATTCCCAGAGTTAACACTGAAATCTGAAGTAATCTGGTGCTGTGTTTCCCAGAGTTAAACACTGAAATCTGCAGTAATCTGGTGCTGTGTTTCCCAGTGATAATATCTAATCTGCAGCAATCTGGTGCTGTGTTTCGCAGTTTTAACACTGGAATCTTCAGGAATCTGGTGCTGTGTTTCCCAGTGTTAATACTGAAATCTGCAGTAATCTCGTGCTGTTATTCGCAGAGTTAACACTGAAATCTGCAGTAATCTGATGCTGTGTTTCCCAGTGTTAACACTGAAATCTGCAGTAATTGGTGCTGTGTTTCCGAATATTAATATTGAAATCTGCAGTAATCTGGTCCTATGTTTCCCAGTGTTAACACTGAAATCTGCTGCTAGCTGATGCTCTGTTTCCCAGAGTTAACACTGAAATCTGCAGTAATCTGGTGCTGTGTTTCTCCAGTGTTAATGCTGAAATCGGCAGTTATCTGGTGCTGTGTTTCCCAGCGTTAATACTGGAATCTTCAGTAACCTGGTGCTGTGTTTCCCAGTGTTAATACTCGATATCTTCAGTAATCTGGTCCTGTGTTTCCATTGTTAATACTGAAACCTGCTGGATTCTGGTGCTGTGTTTCCCAGTGTTAACACTGAAATCTCTAGTAATCTGGTGCTGTGTTTCCTAGTGTAAATACTGGTATCTGCAGTAATCTGGTGCTGTGTTTCCCAGTGTTAATACTGGAATCATCAGTAATCTGTTGCTGTGTTTCCCTGTGTTAATACTGAAATCTGCAGTTATTTGGTGCCATGTTTCCCAGTGTTAATACTGAAATCAGCAGTAATTTCGTGCTGTGCTTCCCAATGTTAACACTGAAAGCTGCAGTAATCTGGTGCTCGTGTTTCCCAGTGTTAATACTGAAATCTGCAGTAATCTGGTGCTGTTTTTCCCAGAGTTTACACTGAAATCTGCAGTAATTTGATGCTGTGTTTCCCAATGTTAATACTGAAATCTGCATTAATTTGGTGCCATGATTCCAGGTGTTAATACTGAAATGTGCAGTAATTTGATGCTGTTTATCCCAATATAAATACTGAAATCTGCAGTAATTTGATGCTGTGTTTCCCAGTATTAATACTGAAATCTGCAGTAATTTGGTGCTATGTTTCCCAGTGTTAATACTGAAATCTGCAGTAATTTGATGCTTTGTTTCCAATGTTAATACTGAAAATCTTCAGCAATCTGGTGCTATGTTTCCCAATGTTTATACTGAAATCTGCAATAATCTGGTGCCATGCTTCCCAGAGTTAACACTGAAATCTGCTGTAACCTGGTGCTGTGTTTCCCAGAGTTTACGCTGAAATCCAAAGTAATCTGGTGCTGTGTTTCCCAGAGTTAATAATGAAATCCACAGTAATCTGGGGCTGTGTTTCCCAGAGTTAACACTGAAATTTGCAGTATCTTTTGCTGTGTTTCCCAATATTAATACTGAAATCAGCAGTAATCTGGTGCTTTGTTTTGCAAAGTTAACACGGAAATCTGCAGCAATCTAGTGTTGTGTTTCCCAGTGTTAACGCTGAAATCTGCAGTAATCTGGTGCTGTGTTTCCCAGTTTTAATACTGGAATCTTCAGTAATCTGGTGCTGTGTTTCCCATTGTTAACACTGAAATCTGCTGTAATCTGGTGCTCTGTTTCCCAGTGTTAATACTGAAATCTGCTGTATTCTGGTGATGTGTTTACCAGAGTTAACACTGAAATCTGCTGTATTCTGGTGCTATGTTTCCCAGTGTTAACTCTGAAATCTTCTGCAATCTGGTGCTCTGTTTTCCAAAGTTAACACTGAAATCTGCAGCAATCTGGTGCTTTGTTTTGCAGTTTTAACGCTGAAATCTGCAGTAATCTGGTGCTGTGTTTCCCAGTGTTAAGACTTGAAACTTCAGTAATCTGGTGCTGTGTTTCCCATTGTTAATACTGAAATCCTGCTGTATTCTGGTGTTGTATTTCCCAGTGTAAATACTGGAATCTGCAGTAATCTGGTGCTGTGTTTACCAGTTTTAATACTGGAATCATCAGTAATCTGTTGCTGTGTTCCCCTGTGTTAATACTGAAATCTGAAGTTATTTGGTGCCATGTTTCCCAATGTTAATACTGAAATCTGCAGTTATCTGGTGCTGTGTTTCCCAGGGTTCGTAATGAAATCTGCAGTAATCTGGTGCTATGTTTCCCAGAGTTAACACTGAAATCTGCAGTAATCTGGTGCTGTGTTTGCCAGTTTAAATACTGGAATCTGCAGTAATCTGGTGCTGTGTTTCCCATTGTTAATACTGAAATCTGTCGTAATCTGGTGCTGTGTTTCCCAGAGTTAACACTGAAATCTGCAGTAATCTGGTGCCATGTTTCCCAGGTTTAATACTGGAATCTTCACTAATCTGGTGCTGTGTTTCCCAGTGTTAATACTGGAAATCTGCAGTAATTCGGTGCTGTGTTTCCCAGTGTTAATACTGAAATCAGCAGTAATTTGGTGCTATGTTTCCCAGTGTTAATACTGAAATCTGCAGTAATTTGATGCTGTGTTTCCCAATATTAATATTGAAATCTGCATTAATTTGGTGCTGTATTTCCCAGTGTTAATACTGAAATCTGCAGTAATTTGGTGCTGTGTTTCCCAGTGTTAATACTGAAATCTGCAGTAATCTGGTGCTGTGTTTCCCAGAGTTAACACTTAAATCTGCAGGAATCTGGGTGCTGTGTTTCCCAGTGTTAATACTGAAATATTCAGTAATCTGGTGCTGTTATTCCCAGAGTTAACAATGAAATCTGCAGTAATCTGGTGCTGCGTTCCAAGTGTTAAAGTGGAATCTTCAGTATTCTGCTGCTGTATTTTCCCAGAGTTAACACTGAAATTTGCTGTTATCTGGTGCTGTGTTTCCCAATATTAACTCTGACATCTGCAGTAATCTGGTGCTCTATTTCCGAATATTAATACTGAAATTTGCAGTAATCTCGTGCTATGTTTCCCTGTGTTAACACTGAAATCTGCTGCAAGCTGATGCTCTGTTTCCCAGAGTTAAACACTGAAATCTGCAGTAATCTGGTGCTGTGTTACTCATATGTCAATGCTGAAATCTGCAGTAATCTGGTGCTGTGTTTCCCAGTGTTAATACTGGAATCTTCAGTAATCTGGTGCTGTGTTTCCCACTGTTAATACTGAAATCTGCTGTATTCTGGTGCTCTGTTTCCAGAGATAACACTGAAATTTGCTGTAATCTGGTGCTCTGTTTCCTAGTGTTAATACTGGAATCCTCAGTAATCTGGTGCTGTGTTTCCCATTGTAAACACTGAAATCTGTAGTAATCTGTTGCTGTGTTCCCCTGTGTTAATACTGAAATCTGCAGTTATTTGGTGCCATGTTTCCCAGTGTTAATACTGAAATCAGCAGTAATTTGATACTGTGTTTCCCAATGGTAACACTGAAATCTGCAGTAATTAGGTGCTCTGTTTCCCACTGTAAATACTGAAATCTGCAGTAATCTGGTGCTGTGTTTCCCAGAGTTAACACTGAAATCTGCAGTAATTTGGTGCTGTGTTTTCCAGTGTTAATACTGAAATCAGCAGTAATCGGGTGCTGTGTTTCCCAGAGTTAATACTGAAATCTTCAGTAATCTGTAGCTGTGTTTCCCATTGTTAATACTGAAATCTGCAGTAATCTCGTGCTGTTATTCCCAGAGTTAACACTGAAATCTGAAGTAATCTGGTGCTGTGTTTCCCAGAGTTAACACTGAAATCTGCAGTAATCTGGTGCTGTGTTTCCCAGTGATAATATCTAATCTGCAGCAATCTGGTGCTGTGTTTCGCAGTTTTAACACTGGAATCTTCAGGAATCTGGTGCTGTGTTTTCCCAGTGTTAATACTGAAATCTGCAGTAATCTCGTGCTGTTATTCGCAGAGTTAACACTGAAATCTGCAGTAATCTGATGCTGTGTTTCCCAGTGTTAACACTGAAATCTGCAGTAATTTGGTGCTGTGTTTCCGAATATTAATATTGAAATCTGCAGTAATCTGGTCCTATGTTTCCCAGTGTTAACACTGAAATCTGCTGCTAGCTGATGCTCTGTTTCCCAGAGTTAACACTGAAATCTGCAGTAATCTGTGCTGTGTTTCTCCAGTGTTAATGCTGAAATCGGCAGTTATCTGGTGCTGTGTTTCCCAGCGTTAATACTGGAATCTTCAGTAACCTGGTGCTGTGTTTCCCAGTGTTAATACTCGAATCTTCAGTAATCTGGTCCTGTGTTTCCCATTGTTAATACTGAAACCTGCTGGATTCTGGTGCTGTGTTTCCCAGTGTTAACACTGAAATCTCTAGTAATCTGGTGCTGTGTTTCCTAGTGTAAATACTGGTATCTGCAGTAATCTGGTGCTGTGTTTCCCAGTGTTAATACTGGAATCATCAGTAATCTGTTGCTGTGTTTCCCTGTGTTAATACTGAAATCTGCAGTTATTTGGTGCCATGTTTCCCAGTGTTAATACTGAAATCAGCAGTAATTTCGTGCTGTGCTTCCCAATGTTAACACTGAAAGCTGCAGTAATCTGGTGCTGTGTTTCCCAGTGTTAATACTGAAATCTGCAGGTAATCTGGTGCTGTTTTTCCCAGAGTTTACACTGAAATCTGCAGTAATTTGATGCTGTGTTTCCAATGTTAATACTGAAATCTGCATTAATTTGGTGCCATGATTCCAGGTGTTAATACTGAAATGTGCAGTAATTTGATGCTGTTTATCCCAATATAAATACTGAAATCTGCAGTAATTTGATGCTGTGTTTCCTCAGTATTAATACTGAAATCTGCAGTAATTTGGTGCTATGTTTCCCAGTGTTAATACTGAAATCTGCAGTAATTTGATGCTTTGTTTCCCAATGTTAATACTGAAATCTTCAGCAATCTGGTGCTATGTTTCCCAATGTTTATACTGAAATCTGCAATAATCTGGTGCCATGCTTCCCAGAGTTAACACTGAAATCTGCTGTAACCTGGTGCTGTGTTTCCCAGAGTTTACGCTGAAATCCAAAGTAATCTGGTGCTGTGTTTCCCAGAGTTAATAATGAAATCCACAGTAATCTGGGGCTGTGTTTCCCAGAGTTAACACTGAAATTTGCAGTTATCTTTTGCTGTGTTTCCCAATATTAATACTGAAATCAGCAGTAATCTGGTGCTTTGTTTTGCAAAGTTAACACGGAAATCTGCAGCAATCTAGTGTTGTGTTTCCCAGTGTTAACGCTGAATTCTGCAGTAATCTGGTGCTGTGTTTCCCAGTTTTAATACTGGAATCTTCAGTAATCTGGTGCTGTGTTTCCCATTGTTAACACTGAAATCTGCTGTAATCTGGTGCTCTGTTTCCCAGTGTTAATACTGAAATCTGCTGTATTCTGGTGATGTGTTTACCAGAGTTAACACTGAAATCTGCTGTATTCTGGTGCTATGTTTCCCAGTGTTAACTCTGAAATCTTCTGCAATCTGGTGCTCTGTTTTCCAAAGTTAACACTGAAATCTGCAGCAATCTGGTGCTTTGTTTTGCAGTTTTAACGCTGAAATCTGCAGTAATCTGGTGCTGTGTTTCCCAGTGTTAAGACTTGAAACTTCAGTAATCTGGTGCTGTGTTTCCCATTGTTAATACTGAAATCTGCTGTATTCTGGTGTTGTATTTCCCAGTGTAAATACTGGAATCTGCAGTAATCTGGTGCTGTGTTTACCAGTTTTAATACTGGAATCATCAGTAATCTGTTGCTGTGTTCCCCTGTGTTAATACTGAAATCTGAAGTTATTTGGTGCCATGTTTCCCAATGTTAATACTGAAATCTGCAGTTATCTGGTGCTGTGTTTCCCAGGGTTCGTAATGAAATCTGCAGTAATCTGGTGCTATGTTTCCCAGAGTTAACACTGAAATCTGCAGTAATCTGGTGCTGTGTTTGCCAGTTTAAATACTGGAATCTGCAGTAATCTGGTGCTGTGTTTCCCATTGTTAATACTGAAATCTGTCGTAATCTGGTGCTGTGTTTCCCAGTGTAAATACTGGTATCTGCAGTAATCTGTTGCTGTGTTTCCCAGTATTAATACTGAAATCAGCAGTTATTTGGTGCCATGTTTCCCAGTGTTAATACTGAACTCAGCTGTAATTTCGTGCTGTGCTTCCCAATGTTAATACTGAAATCTGCAGTAATCTGGTGCTGTGTTTCCCAGTGTTAATACTGAAATCTGCAGTAATCTGGTGCTGTGTTTCCTAGAGTTAACACTGAAATCTGCAGTAATCTGGTGCCTTGTTCCCAGAGTTAAGAGTGAAATCTGCAGTAATCTGGTGCTGTGTTTCCCAGAGTTAACACTGAAATCTGCAGTAATCTGGTGCCATGTTTCCCAGGTTTAATACTGGAATCTTCACTAATCTGGTGCTGTGTTTCCCAGTGTTAATACTGGAATCTGCAGTAATTCGGTGCTGTGTTTCCCAGTGTTAATACTGAAATCAGCAGTAATTTGGTGCTATGTTTCCCAGTGTTAATACTGAAATCTGCAGTAATTTGATGCTGTGTTTCCCAATATTAATATTGAAATCTGCATTAATTTGGTGCTGTGTTTCCCAGTGTTAATACTGAAATCTGCAGTAATTTGGTGCTGTGTTTCCCAGTGTTAATACTGAAATCTGCAGTAATCTGGTGCTGTGTTTCCCAGAGTTAACACTTAAATCTGCAGGAATCTGGTGCTGTGTTTCCCAGTGTTAATACTGAAATATTCAGTAATCTGGTGCTGTTATTCCCAGAGTTAACAATGAAATCTGCAGTAATCTGGTGCTGCGTTTCCAAGTGTTAAAGTGGAATCTTCAGTATTCTGCTGCTGTATTTCCCAGAGTTAACACTGAAATTTGCTGTTATCTGGTGCTGTGTTTCCCAATATTAACTCTGACATCTGCAGTAATCTGGTGCTCTATTTCCGAATATTAATACTGAAATTTGCAGTAATCTCGTGCTATGTTTCCCTGTGTTAACACTGAAATCTGCTGCAAGCTGATGCTCTGTTTCCCAGAGTTAAACACTGAAATCTGCAGTAATCTGGTGCTGTGTTACTCATATGTCAATGCTGAAATCTGCAGTAATCTGGTGCTGTGTTTCCCAGTGTTAATACTGGAATCTTCAGTAATCTGGTGCTGTGTTTCCCACTGTTAATACTGAAATCTGCTGTATTCTGGTGCTCTGTTTCCCAGAGATAACACTGAAATTTGCTGTAATCTGGTGCTCTGTTTCCTAGTGTTAATACTGGAATCCTCAGTAATCTGGTGCTGTGTTTCCCATTGTAAACACTGAAATCTGTAGTAATCTGTTGCTGTGTTCCCCTGTGTTAATACTGAAATCTGCAGTTATTTGGTGCCATGTTTCCCAGTGTTAATACTGAAATCAGCAGTAATTTGATGCTGTGTTTCCCAATGGTAACACTGAAATCTGCAGTAATTAGGTGCTGTGTTTCCCAGTGTTAATACTGAAATCTTCAGTAATCTGGTGCTGTGTTTCCCAGATTTAACACTGAAATCTGCAGTAATCTGGTGCTGTGTTTCCCAGTGTTAACACTGAAATCAGCAGTAATCTTGTGTTGTGTTTCCCTGAGTTTACACTGAAATATGCAGTATTCTGGTGCTGTGTTTCCCAGTGTTAATACTGGAATCTGCAGTAATTTGGTGCTGTGTTTCCCAGTGTTAACACTGAAATCTGCAGTAATTTGGTGCTATGTTTCCCAGTGTTAATACTGGAATCTGCAGTAATTTGATGCTGGTATTGCCAATGTTAAAACTGAAATCTGCAGTAATTTGGTGCTATGTTTCCCAGTGTTAATACTGAAATCTGCAGTAATTTGATGTTGTGTTTCCCATTATTAATATTGAAATCTGCAGTAATTTGGTACGGTGTTTCCCAGTGTTAATACTGAAATCTGGAGTAATTTGGTGCTATGTTTCCCAGTGTTAATACTGAAATCTGCAATAATTTGCTGCTGTGTTTCCCATTGTTAATAATGAAATCTGCAATATTCTGGTGCTGTGTTTTCCAGATTTAACACTGAAATCTGCTGTAACCTGGTGCTGTGTTTCCCAGAGTTTACACTGAAATCCAAAGTAATCTGGTGCTGAGTTTCCCAGCGTTAATAATGAAATCCACAGTAATCTGGTGCTCTGTTTCCCACTGTAAATACTGAAATCTGCAGTAAGCTGGCGCTGTGTTTCCCAGAGTTAACACTGAAATCTGCAGTAATTTGGTGCTGTGTTTTCCAGTGTTAATACTGAAATCAGCAGTAATCGGGTGCTGTGTTTCCCAGAGTTAATACTGGAATCTGCAGTAATTTGGTGCTGTGTTTTCCAGTGTTAATACTGAAATCAGCAGTAATCGGGTGCTGTGTTTCCCAGAGTTAATACTGAAATCTTCAGTAATCTGTAGCTGTGTTTCCCATTGTTAATACTGAAATCTGCAGTAATCTTGTGCTGTTATTCCCAGAGTTAACACTGAAATCTGAAGTAATCTGGTGCTGTGTTTCCCAGAGTTAACACTGAAATCTGCAGTAATCTGGTGCTGTGTTTCCCAGTGATAATATCTAATCTGCAGCAATCTGGTGCTGTGTTTCGCAGTTTTAACACTGGAATCTTCAGGAATCTGGTGCTGTGTTTCCCAGTGTTAATACTGAAATCTGCAGTAATCTCGTGCTGTTATTCGCAGAGTTAACACTGAAATCTGCAGTAATCTGATGCTGTGTTTCCCAGTGTTAACACTGAAATCTGCAGTAATTTGGTGCTGTGTTTCCGAATATTAATATTGAAATCTGCAGTAATCTGGTCCTATGTTTCCCAGTGTTAACACTGAAATCTGCTGCTAGCTGATGCTCTGTTTCCCAGAGTTAACACTGAAATCTGCAGTAATCTGGTGCTGTGTTTCTCCAGTGTTAATGCTGAAATCTGCAGTTATCTGGTGCTGTGTTTCCCAGCGTTAATACTGGAATCTTCAGTAACCTGGTGCTGTGTTTCCCAGTGTTAATACTCGAATCTTCAGTAATCTGGTCCTGTGTTTCCCATTGTTAATACTGAAACCTGCTGGATTCTGGTGCTGTGTTTCCCAGTGTTAACACTGAAATCTCTAGTAATCTGGTGCTGTGTTTCCTAGTGTAAATACTGGTATCTGCAGTAATCTGGTGCTGTGTTTCCCAGTGTTAATACTGGAATCATCAGTAATCTGTTGCTGTGTTTCCCTGTGTTAATTCTGAAATCTGCAGTTCTTTGGTGCCATGTTTCCCAGTGTTAATACTGAAATCAGCAGTAATTTCGTGCTGTGCTTCCCAATGTTAACACTGAAAGCTGCAGTAATCTGGTGCTGTGTTTCCCAGTGTTAATACTGAAATCTGCAGTAATCTGGTGCTGTGTTTCCCAGAGTTAACACTGAAATCTGCAGGAATCTGGTGCTGTGTTTCCCAGTATAAATAGTGGAATCTGCAGTAATCTGGTGCTGTTTTTCCCAGAGTTAACACTGAAATCTGCAGTCATCTGGTGCTGTGTTTCCCAGTGTTAACACTGAAATCTGCAGTAATATGGTGCTGTGTGTCCCAGTGTTAACACTGAAATCTGCATTAATCTGGTGCCGTGTTTCCCAGAGTTTACACTGAAATCTGCAGTATTCTGGTGCTGTGTTTCCCAATGTTAATACTGGAATCTGCAGTAATTTGGTAATGTGTTTCCCAGTGTTAATACTGAAATCTGCAGTAATTTGGTGCTATGTTTCCCAGTGTTAATACTAAATGTGCAGTAATATGATGCTGTGTTGCCCACTGTTAATACTGAAATCTGCAGTTGTTTGCTGCTGTGTTTCCCACTGATAATACTGAAATCTTCAGTAATCTGGTGCTGTGTTTCCCAGTGTTAATACTGGAATCTTCAGTAATCTGTAGCTGTGTTTCCATTGTTAATACTGAAATCTGCAGTAATCTGGTGCTGTTTTTCCCAGAGTTAACACTGAAATCTGCAGTAATTTGATGCTGTGTTTCCCAATGTTAATACTGAAATCTGCATTAATTTGGTGCCATGATTCCAGGTGTTAATACTGAAATGTGCAGTAATTTGATGCTGTTTATCCCAATATAAATACTGAAATCTGCAGTAATTTGGTGCTGTGTTTCCCAGTATTAATACTGAAATCTGCAGTAATTTGGTGCTATGTTTCCCAGTGTTAATACTGAAATCTGCAGTAATTTGATGCTGTGTTTCCCAATGTTAATACTGAAATCTTCAGCAATCTGGTGCTATGTTTCCCAATGTTTATACTGAAAATCTGCAATAATCTGGTGCTGTGTTTCCCAGAGTTTACGCTGAAATCCAAAGTAATCTGGTGCTGTGTTTCCCAGAGTTTAATAATGAAATCCACAGTAATCTGGGGCTGTGTTTCCCAGAGTTAACACTGAAATTTGCAGTTATCTTTTGCTGTGTTTCCCAATATTAATACTGAGATCAGCAGTAATCTGGTGCTATGTTTTCCCAGTGTTAACACTGAAATCTTCTTCAATCTGGTGCACTGTTTTGCAAAGTTAACACGGAAATCTGCAGCAATCTGGTGTTGTGTTTCCCAGTGTTAACGCTGAAATCTGCAGTAATCTGGTGCTGTGTTTCCCAGTTTTAATACTGGAATCTTCAGTAATCTGGTGCTGTGTTTCCCATTGTTAACACTGAAATCTGCTGTAATCTGGTGCTCTGTTTCCCAGTGTTAATACTGAAATCTGCTGTATTCTGGTGATGTGTTTTACCAGAGTTAACACTGAAATCTGCTGTATTCTGGTGCTATGTTTCCCAGTGTTAACTCTGAAATCTTCTGCAATCTGGTGCTCTGTTTTCCAAAGTTAACACTGAAATCTGCAGCAATCTGGTGTTTGTTTTGCAGTTTTAACGCTGAAATCTGCAGTAATCTGGTGCTGTGTTTCCCAGTGTTAAGACTTGAAACTTCAGTAATCTGGTGCTGTGTTTCCCATTGTTAATACTGAAATCTGCTGTATTCTGGTGTTGTGTTTCCCAGTGTAAATACTGGAATCTGCAGTAATCTGGTGCTGTGTTTACCAGTTTTAATACTGGAATCATCAGTAATCTGTTGCTGTGTTCCCCTGTGTTAATACTGAAATCTGCAGTTATTTGGTGCCATGTTTCCCAATGTTAATACTGAAATCTGCAGTAATCTGGTGCTGTGTTTCCCAGGGTTCGTAATGAAAATCTGCAGTAATCTGGTGCTATGTTTCCCAGAGTTAACACTGAAATCTGCAGTAATCTGGTGCTGTGTTTGCCAGTTTAAATACTGGAATCTGCAGTAATCTGGTGCTGTGTTTCCCATTGTTAATACTGAAATCTGTCGTAATTCTGGTGCTGTGTTTCCCAGTGTAAATACTGGTATCTGCAGTAATCTGTTGCTGTGTTTCCCAGTATTAATACTGAAATCAGCAGTTATTTGGTGCCATGTTTCCCTATTGTTAATACTGAACTCAGCTGTAATTTTCGTGCTGTGCTCCCCAATGTTAATACTGAAATCTGCAGTAATCTGGTGCTGTGTTTCCCAGTGTTAATACTGAAATCTGCAGTAATCTGGTGCTGTGTTTCCTAGAGTTAACACTGAAATCTGCAAGTAATCTGGTGCCTTGTTTTCCCAGAGTTAAGAGTGAAATCTGCAGTAATCTGGTGCTGTGTTTCCCAGAGTTAACACTGAAATCTGCAGTAATCTGGTGCCATGTTTCCCAGGTTTAATACTGGAATCTTCACTAATCTGGTGCTGTGTTTCCCAGTGTTAATACTGGAATCTGCAGTAATTCGGTGCTGTGTTTCCCGAGTGTTAATACTGAAATCAGCAGTAATTTGGTGCTATGTTTCCCAGTGTTAATACTGAAATCTGCAGTAATTTGATGCTGTGTTTCCCAATATTAATATTGAAATCTGCATTAATTTGGTGCTGTGTTTCCCAGTGTTAATACTGAAATCTGCAGTAATTTGGTGCTATGTTTCCCAGTGTTAATACTGAAATCTGCAATAATTTGATGCTGTGTTTCACAATATTAATACTGAAATCTGCAGTTATTTGCTGCTGTGTTTCCCACTATTAATAGTGAAAATATTCAGCAATCTGGTGCTGTGTTTCCCAGAGTTAACACTGACATTTTGCAGTTATCTGGTGCTGTGTTTTCCCAGTGTTAACACTGAAATCAGCAGTAATCGGGTTCTGTGTTTCCCAGTGTTAATACTGAAATCTTCAGTAATCTGGTGCTGTTATTCCCAGAGTTAACACTGAAATCTGCAGTAATCTGGTGCTGCTGCGTTTTCCAAGTGTTAAAGTGGAATCTTCAGTATTCTGCTGCTGTATTTCCCAGAGTTAAACACTGAAATTTGCTGTTATCTGGTGCTGTGTTTCCCAATATTAACTCTGACATCTGCAGTAATCTGGTGCTCTATTTCCGAATATTAATACTGAAATTTGCAGTAATCTCGTGCTATGTTTCCCTGTGTTAACACTGAAATCTGCTGCAAGCTGATGCTCTGTTTCCCAGAGGTAAACACTGAAATCTGCAGTAATCTGGTGCTGTGTTTCTCATATGTCAATGCTGAAATCTGCAGTAATCTGGTGCTGTGTTTCCCAGTGTTAATACTGGAATCTTCAGTAATCTGGTGCTGTGTTTTCCCACTGTTAATACTGAAATTTGCTGTATTCTGGTGCTCTGTTTCCCAGAGATAACACTGAAATTTGCTGTAATCTGGTGCTCTGTTTCCTAGTGTTAATACTGGAATCCTCAGTAATCTGGTGCTGTGTTTCCCATTGTAAACACTGAAATCTGTAGTAATCTGGTGCTGTGTTTCCCAGTGTTAATACTGGAATCATCAGTAATCTGTTGCTGTGTTCCCCTGTGTTAATACTGAAATCTGCAGTTATTTGGTGCCATGTTTCCCAGTGTTAATACTGAAATCAGCAGTAATTTTGATGCTGTGTTTTCCCAATGGTAACACTGAAATCTGCAGTAATCTGGTGCTGTGTTTCCCAGTGTTAATACTGAAATCTTCAGTAATCTGGTGCTGTTTTTCCCAGAGTTAACACTGAAATCTGCAGTAATCTGGTGCTGTGTTTCCCAGTGTTAACACTGAAATCAGCAGTAATCTTGTGTTGTGTTTTCCCTGAGTTTACACTAAAATCTGCAGTATTCTGGTGCTGTGTTTCCCAGTGTTAATACTGGAATCTGCAGTAATTTGGTGCTGTGTTTTCCCAGGGTTAACACTGAAATCTGCAGTAATTTGGTGCTATGTTTCCCAGTGTTAATACTGGAATCTGCAGTAATTTGATGCTGGTATTGCCAATGTTAATACTGAAATCTGCAGTAATTTGGTGCTATGTTTCCCAGTGTTAATACTGAAATCTGCTAGTAATTTGATGTTGTCTTTCCCATTATTAATATTGAAATCTGCAGTAATTTGGTACGGTGTTTCCCAGTGTTAATACTGAAATCTGGAGTAATTTGGTGCTATGTTTCCCAGTGTTAATACTGAAAATCTGCAATAATTTGCTGTTGTGTTTCCCATTGTTAATAATGAAATCTGCAATAATCTGGTGCTGTGTTTTCCAGATTTAACACTGAAATCTGCTGTAACCTGGTGCTGTGTTTCCCAGAGTTTACACTGAAATCCTAAGTAATCTGGGTGCTGAGTTTCCCAGCGTTAATAATGAAATCCACAGTAATCTGGTGCTCTGTTTCCCACTGTAAATACTGAAATCTGCAGTAAGCTGGTGCTGTGTTTCCCAGAGTTAACACTGAAATCTGCAGTAATTTGGTGCTGTGTTTTCCAGTGTTAATACTGAAATCAGCAGTAATCGGGTGCTGTGTTTCCCAGAGTTAATACTGAAAATCTTCAGTAATCTGTAGCTGTGTTTCCCATTGTTAATACTGAAATCTGCAGTAATCTCGTGCTGTTATTCCCAGAGTTAACACTGAAATCTGAAGTAATCAGGTGCTGTGTTTCCCAGAGTTAACACTGAAATCTGCAGTAATCTGGTGCTGTGTTTCCCAGTGATAATATCTAATCTGCAGCAATCTGGTGCTGTGTTTTCGCAGTTTTAACACTGGAATCTTCAGGAATCTGGTGCTGTGTTTTCCCAGTGTTAATACTGAAATCTGCAGTAATCTCGTGCTGTTATTCGCAGAGTTAACACTGAAATCTGCAGTAATCTGATGCTGTGTTTCCCAGTGTTAACACTGAAATCTGCAGTAATTTGGTGCTGTGTTTTCCGAATATTAATATTGAAATCTGCAGTAATCTGGTCCTATGTTTCCCAGTGTTAACACTGAAATCTGCTGCTAGCTGATGCTCTGTTTTCCCAGAGCTAACACTGAAATCTGCAGTAATCTGGTGCTGTGTTTCTCCAGTGTTAATGCTGAAATCTGCAGTTATCTGGTGCTGTGTTTCCCAGCGTTAATACTGGAATCTTCAGTAACCTGGTGCTGTGTTTCCCAGTGTTAATACTCGAATCTTCAGTAATCTGGTCCTGTGTTTCCCATTGTTAATACTGAAATCTCTAGTAATCTGGTGCTGTGTTTCCTAGTGTAAATACTGGTATCTGCAGTAATCTGGTGCTGTGTTTTCCTCAGTGTTAATACTGGAATCATCAGTAATCTGTTGCTGTGTTTCCCTGTGTTAATACTGAAATCTGCAGTTATTTGGTGCCATGTTTCCCAGTGTTAATACTGAAATCAGCAGTAATTTCGTGCTGTGCTTCCCAATGGTAACACTGAAATCTGCAGTAATCTGGTGCTGTGTTTCCCAGTGTTAATACTGAAATCTTCAGTAATCTGGTGCTGTTTTTCCCAGAGTTAACACTGAAATCTGCAGTAATCTGGTGCTGTGTTTCCCAGTGTTAACACTGAAATCAGCAGTAATCTTGTGTTGTGTTTCCCTGAGTTTACACTAAAATCTGCAGTATTCTGGTGCTGTGTTTCCCAGTGTTAATACTGGAATCTGCAGTAATTTGGTGCTGTGTTTCCCAGGGTTAACACTGAAATCTGCAGTAATTTGGTGCTATGTTTCCCAGTGTTAATACTGGAATCTGCAGTAATTTGATGCTGGTATTGCCAATGTTAATACTGAAATCTGCAGTAATTTGGTGCTATGTTTCCCAGTGTTAATACTGAAATCTGCAGTAATTTGATGTTGTGTTTCCCATTATTAATATTGAAATCTGCAGTAATTTGGTACGGTGTTTCCCAGTGTTAATACTGAAATCTGGAGTAATTTGGTGCTATGTTTCCCAGTGTTAATACTGAAATCTGCAATAATTTGCTGCTGTGTTTCCCATTGTTAATAATGAAATCTGCAATAATCTGGTGCTGTGTTTTCCAGATTTAACACTGAAATCTGCTGTAACCTGGTGCTGTGTTTCCCAGAGTTTACACTGAAATCCTAAGTAATCTGGTGCTGAGTTTCCCAGCGTTAATAATGAAATCCACAGTAATCTGGTGCTCTGTTTCCCACTGTAAATACTGAAATCTGCAGTAAGCTGGTGCTGTGTTTCCCAGAGTTAACACTGAAATCTGCAGTAATTTGGTGCTGTGTTTTCCAGTGTTAATACTGAAATCAGCAGTAATCGGGTGCTGTGTTTCCCAGAGTTAATACTGAAATCTTCAGTAATCTGTAGCTGTGTTTCCCATTGTTAATACTGAAATCTGCAGTAATCTCGTGCTGTTATTCCCAGAGTTAACACTGAAATCTGAAGTAATCTGGTGCTGTGTTTCCCAGAGTTAACACTGAAATCTGCAGTAATCTGGTGCTGTGTTTCCCAGTGATAATATCTAATCTGCAGCAATCTGGTGCTGTGTTTCGCAGTTTTAACACTGGAATCTTCAGGAATCTGGTGCTGTGTTTCCCAGTGTTAATACTGAAATCTGCAGTAATCTCGTGCTGTTATTCGCAGAGTTAACACTGAAATCTGCAGTAATCTGATGCTGTGTTTCCCAGTGTTAACACTGAAATCTGCAGTAATTTGGTGCTGTGTTTCCGAATATTAATATTGAAATCTGCAGTAATCTGGTCCTATGTTTCCCAGTGTTAACACTGAAATCTGCTGCTAGCTGATGCTCTGTTTCCCAGAGCTAACACTGAAATCTGCAGTAATCTGGTGCTGTGTTTCTCCAGTGTTAATGCTGAAATCTGCAGTTATCTGGTGCTGTGTTTCCCAGCGTTAATACTGGAATCTTCAGTAACCTGGTGCTGTGTTTCCCAGTGTTAATACTCGAATCTTCAGTAATCTGGTCCTGTGTTTCCCATTGTTAATACTGAAACCTGCTGGATTCAGGTGCTGTGTTTCCCAGTGTTAACACTGAAATCTCTAGTAATCTGGTGCTGTGTTTCCTAGTGTAAATACTGGTATCTGCAGTAATCTGGTGCTGTGTTTCCCAGTGTTAATACTGGAATCATCAGTAATCTGTTGCTGTGTTTCCCTGTGTTAATACTGAAATCTGCAGTTATTTGGTGCCATGTTTCCCAGTGTTAATACTGAAATCAGCAGTAATTTCGTGCTGTGCTTCCCAATGTTAATACTGAAAGCTGCAGTAATCTGGTGCTGTGTTTCCCAGTGTTAATACTGAAATCTGCAGTAATCTGGTGCTGTGTTTCCCAGAGTTAACACTGAAATCTGCAGGAATCTGGTGCTGTGTTTCCCAGTATAAATAGTGGAATCTGCAGTAATCTGGTGCTGTGTTTCCCAGTGTTAACACTGAAATCAGCAGTAATCTTGTGTTGTGTTTCCCTGAGTTTACACTAAAATCTGCAGTAATCGGGTGCTGTGTTTCCCAGAGTTAATACTGAAATCTTCAGTAATCTGTAGCTGTGTTTCCCATTGTTAATACTGAAATCTGCAGTAATCTCGTGCTGTTATTCCCAGAGTTAACACTGAAATCTGAAGTAATCTGGTGCTGTGTTTCCCAGAGTTAACACTGAAATCTGCAGTAATCTGGTGCTGTGTTTCCCAGTGATAATATCTAATCTGCAGCAATCTGGTGCTGTGTTTCGCAGTTTTAACACTGGAATCTTCAGGAATCTGGTGCTGTGTTTCCCAGTGTTAATACTGAAATCTGCAGTAATCTCGTGCTGTTATTCGCAGAGTTAACACTGAAATCTGCAGTAATCTGATGCTGTGTTTCCCAGTGTTAACACTGAAATCTGCAGTAATTTGGTGCTGTGTTTCCGAATATTAATATTGAAATCTGCAGTAATCTGGTCCTATGTTTCCCAGTGTTAACACTGAAATCTGCTGCTAGCTGATGCTCTGTTTCCCAGAGTTAACACTGAAATCTGCAGTAATCTGGTGCTGTGTTTCTCCAGTGTTAATGCTGAAATCTGCAGTTATCTGGTGCTGTGTTTCCCAGCGTTAATACTGGAATCTTCAGTAACCTGGTGCTGTGTTTCCCAGTGTTAATACTCGAATCTTCAGTAATCTGGTCCTGTGTTTCCCATTGTTAATACTGAAACCTGCTGGATTCAGGTGCTGTGTTTCCCAGTGTTAACACTGAAATCTCTAGTAATCTGGTGCTGTGTTTCCTAGTGTAAATACTGGTATCTGCAGTAATCTGGTGCTGTGTTTCCCAGTGTTAATACTGGAATCATCAGTAATCTGTTGCTGTGTTTCCCTGTGTTAATACTGAAATCTGCAGTTATTTGGTGCCATGTTTCCCAGTGTTAATACTGAAATCAGCAGTAATTTCGTGCTGTGCTTCCCAATGTTAATACTGAAAGCTGCAGTAATCTGGTGCTGTGTTTCCCAGTGTTAATACTGAAATCTGCAGTAATCTGGTGCTGTGTTTCCCAGAGTTAACACTGAAATCTGCAGGAATCTGGTGCTGTGTTTCCCAGTATAAATAGTGGAATCTGCAGTAATCTGGTGCTGTGTTTCCCAGTGTTAACACTGAAATCAGCAGTAATCTTGTGTTGTGTTTCCCTGAGTTTACACTAAAATCTGCAGTATTCTGGTGCTGTGTTTCCCAGTGTTAATACTGGAATCTGCAGTAATTTGGTGCTGTGTTTCCCAGGGTTAACACTGAAATCTGCAGTAATTTGGTGCTATGTTTCCCAGTGTTAATACTGGAATCTGCAGTAATTTGATGCTGGTATTGCCAATGTTAATACTGAAATCTGCAGTAATTTGGTGCTATGTTTCCCAGTGTTAATACTGAAATCTGCAGTAATTTGATGTTGTGTTTCCCATTATTAATATTGAAATCTGCAGTAATTTGGTACGGTGTTTCCCAGTGTTAATACTGAAATCTGGAGTAATTTGGTGCCATGTTTCCCAGTGTTAATACTGAACTCAGCTGTAATTTCGTGCTGTGCTTCCCAATGTTAATACTGAAATCTGCAGTAATCTGGTGCTGTGTTTCCCAGTGTTAATACTGAAATCTGCAGTAATCTGGTGCTGTGTTTCCTAGAGTTAACACTGAAATCTGCAGTAATCTGGTGCCTTGTTTCCCAGAGTTAAGAGTGAAATCTGCAGTAATCTGGTGCTGTGTTTCCCAGAGTTAACACTGAAATCTGCAGTAATCTGGTGCCATGTTTCCCAGGTTTAATACTGGAATCTTCACTAATCTGGTGCTGTGTTTCCCAGTGTTAATACTGGAATCTGCAGTAATTCGGTGCTGTGTTTCCCAGTGTTAATACTGAAATCAGCAGTAATTTGGTGCTATGTTTCCCAGTGTTAATACTGAAATCTGCAGTAATTTGATGCTGTGTTTCCCAACATTAATATTGAAATCTGCATTAATTTGGTGCTGTGTTTCCCAGTGTTAATACTGAAATCTGCAGTAATTTGGTGCTATGTTTCCCAGTGTTAATACTGAAATCTGCAATAATTTGATGCTGTGTTTCACAATATTAATACTGAAATCTGCAGTTATTTGCTGCTGTGTTTCCCACTATTAATAGTGAAATATTCAGCAATCTGGTGCTGTTTTTCCCATTGTTAGTAATGAAATCTGCAGTAATCTGGTGCTGTCTTTCCCAGATTTAACACTAAAATCTGCAGTAATCTGGTGCTGTTTTTCCCAGTGATAATATCTAATCCGCAGCAATCGGGTGCTGTGTTTCCCAGTTTTAACACTGGAATCTTCAGGAATCTGGTACTGTGTTTCCCATTGTTAACACTGAAATCTGCTGTAATCTGGTGCTGTGTTTCCCAGACTTAACACTGAAATCTGCAGTAATCTGGTGCTGTGTTTCCCATTGTTAATCCTGAAATCTGCAGTAATCAGGTGCTTTTTTTCTCAGAGTCAACACTGAATTCTGCAGTAATTTGGTGCTGTGTTTCCCAGTGTTAACACTGAAATTTGCTGTTATCTGGTGCTGTGTTTCCCAATGTTAACTCTGACATCTGCAGTAATTTGGTGCTCTATTTCTGAATATTAATACTGAAATTTGCAGTAATCTGGTACTAAGTTTCCCAGTGTTAACACTGAAATCTTCTGCAAGCTGATGCTCTGTTTCCCAGAGTTAAACACTGAAATCTGCAGTAATCTGGTGCTGTGTTTCTCATATGTCAATGCTGAAATCTGCAGTAATCTGGTGCTGTGTTTCCCAGTGTTAATACTGGAATCTTCAGTAATCTGGTGCTGTGTTTCCCACTGTTAATACTGAAATCTGCTGTATTCTGGTGCTCTGTTTCCCAGAGATAACACTGAAATTTGCTGTAATCTGGTGCTCTGTTTCCTAGTGTTAATACTGGAAACCTCAGTAATCTGGTGCTGTGTTTCCCATTGTAAATACTGAAATCTGTAGTAATCTGGTGCTGTGTTTCCCAGTGTAAATACTGGTATCTGCAGTAATCTGGTGCTGTGTTTCCCAGTGTTAATACTGAAATCTTCAGTAATCTGGTGCTGTTATTCCCAGAGTTAACACTGAAATCTGCAGTAATCTGGTGCTGCGTTTCCAAGTGTTAAGGTGGAATCTTCAGTATTCTGCTGCTGTGCTTCCCAGAGTTAACACTGAAATTTGCTGTTATCTGGTGCTGTGTTTCCCAATATTAACTCTGACATCTGCAGTAATCTGGTGCTCTATTTCCGAATATTAATACTGAAATTTGCAATAATCTCGTGCTATGTTTCCCTGTGTTAACACTGAAATCTGCTGCAAGCTGATGCTCTGTTTCCCAGAGTTAAACACTGAAATCTGCAGTAATCTGGTGCTGTGTTTCTCATATGTCAATGCTGAAATCTGCAGTAATCTGGTGCTGTGTTTCCCAGTGTTAATACTGGAATCTTCAGTAATCTGGTGCTGTGTTTCCCACTGATAATACTGAAATCTGCTGTATTCTGGTGCTCTGTTTCCCAGAGATAACACTGAAATTTGCTGTAATCTGGTGCTCTGTTTCCTAGTGTTAATACTGGAATCCTCAGTAATCTGGTGCTGTGTTTCCCAATATAAACACTGAAATCTGTTGTAATCTGGTGCTGTGTTTCCCAGTGTTAATACTGGAATCATCAGTAATCTGTTGCTGTGTTTCCCAGTGTTAATACTGAAATCTGCAGTTATTTGGTGCTGTGTTTCCCAGTGTTAACACTGAAATCAGCAGTAATCGGGTGCTGTGTTTCCCAGTGTTAATACTGAAATCTTCAGTAATCTGGTGCTGTCTTTCCCAGACTTAACACTAAAATCTGCAGTAATCTGGTGCTCTGTTTCCCAGTGATAATATCTAATCCGCAGCAATCTGGTGCTGTGTTTCCCAGTTTTAACACTGGAATCTTCAGCAATCTGGTGATGTGTGTCCCATTGTTAACACTGAAATCTGCTGTAATCTGGTGCTGTGTTTCCCATTGTTAACACTGAAATCTGCAGTAATTTGGTGCTGTGTTTCCAGACTTAACACTGAAATCTGCACTTATCTGGTGCTGTGTTTCCCATTGTTTATCCTGAAATCTGCAGTAATCTGGTGCTTTTTTACTCAGAGTCAACACTGAATTCTGCAGTAATTTGGTGCTGTGTTTCCCAGTGTTAACACTGAAATCAGCAGTAATCGGGTGCTGTGTTTCCCAGTGTTAATACTGAAATCTTCAGTATCTGCTGCTGTGTTTCCCAGAATTAACACTGAAATTTGCTGTTAACTGGTGCTGTGTTTCCCAATGTTAACTCTGACATCTGCAGTAATCTGGTGCTCTATTTCCGAATATTAATACTGAAATTTGCAGTAATCTCGTGCTATGTTTCCCTGTGTTAACACTGAAATCTGCTGCAAGCTGATGCTCTGTTTCCCAGAGTTAAACACTGAAATCTGCAGTAACCTGGTGCTGTGTTTCTCATATGTCAATGCTGAAATCTGCAGTAATCTGGTGCTGTGTTTCCCAGTGTTAATACTGGAATCTTCAGTAATCTGGTGCTGTGTTTCCCACTGTTAATACTGAAATCTGCTGTATTCTGGTGTTCTGTTTCCCAGAGATAACACTGAAATTTGCTGTAATCTGGTGGTCTGTTTCCTAGTGTTAATACTGGAATCCTCAGTAATCTGGTGCTGTGTTTCCCATTGTAAACACTGAAATCTGTAGTAATCTGGTGCTGTGTTTCCCAGTGTTAATACTGGAATCATCAGTAATCTGTTGCTGTGTTCCCTTGTGTTAATACTGAAATCTGCAGTTATTTGGTGCCATGTTTCCCAGTGTTAATACTGAAATCAGCAGTAATTTGATGCTGTGTTTCCCAATGGTAACACTGAAATCTGCAGTAATCTGGTGCTGTGTTTCCCAGTGTTAATACTGAAATCTTCAGTAATCTGGTGCTGTTTTTCCCAGAGTTAACACTGAAATCTGCAGTAATCTGGTGCTGTGTTTCCCAGTGTTAACACTGAAATCAGCAGTAATCTTGTGTTGTGTTTCCCTGAGTTTACACTAAAATCTGCAGTATTCTGGTGCTGTGTTTCCCAGTGTTAATACTGGAATCTGCAGTAATTTGGTGCTGTGTTTCCAGGGTTAACACTGAAATCTGCAGTAATTTGGTGCTATGTTTCCCAGTGTTAATACTGGAATCTGCAGTAATTTGATGCTGGTATTGCCAATGTTAATACTGAAATCTGCAGTAATTTGGTGCTATGTTTCCCAGTGTTAATACTGAAATCTGCAGTAATTTGATGTTGTGTTTCCCATTATTAATATTGAAATCTGCAGTAATTTGGTACGGTGTTTCCCAGTGTTAATACTGAAATCTGGAGTAATTTGGTGCTATGTTTCCCAGTGTTAATACTGAAATCTGCAATAATTTGCTGCTGTGTTTCCCATTGTTAATAATGAAATCTGCAATAATCTGGTGCTGTGTTTTCCAGATTTAACACTGAAATCTGCTGTAACCTGGTGCTGTGTTTCCCAGAGTTTACACTGAAATCCTAAGTAATCTGGTGCTGAGTTTCCCAGCGTTAATAATGAAATCCACAGTAATCTGGTGCTCTGTTTCCCACTGTAAATACTGAAATCTGCAGTAAGCTGGTGCTGTGTTTCCCAGAGTTAACACTGAAATCTGCAGTAATTTGGTGCTGTGTTTTCCAGTGTTAATACTGAAATCAGCAGTAATCGGGTGCTGTGTTTCCCAGAGTTAATACTGAAATCTTCAGTAATCTGTAGCTGTGTTTCCCATTGTTAATACTGAAATCTGCAGTAATCTCGTGCTGTTATTCCCAGAGTTAACACTGAAATCTGAAGTAATCTGATGCTGTGTTTCCCAGAGTTAACACTGAAATCTGCAGTAATCTGGTGCTGTGTTTCCCAGTGATAATATCTAATCTGCAGCAATCTGGTGCTGTGTTTCGCAGTTTTAACACTGGAATCTTCAGGAATCTGGTGCTGTGTTTCCCAGTGTTAATACTGAAATCTGCAGTAATCTCGTGCTGTTATTCGCAGAGTTAACACTGAAATCTGCAGTAATCTGATGCTGTGTTTCCCAGTGTTAGCACTGAAATCTGCAGTAATTTGGTGCTGTGTTTCCGAATATTAATATTGAAATCTGCAGTAATCTGGTCCTATGTTTCCCAGTGTTAACACTGAAATCTGCTGCTAGCTGATGCTCTGTTTCCCAGAGTTAACACTGAAATCTGCAGTAATCTGGTGCTGTGTTTCTCCAGTGTTAATGCTGAAATCTGCAGTTATCTGGTGCTGTGTTTCCCAGCGTTAATACTGGAATCTTCAGTAACCTGGTGCTGTGTTTCCCAGTGTTAATACTCGAATCTTCAGTAATCTGGTCCTGTGTTTCCCATTGTTAATACTGAAACCTGCTGGATTCAGGTGCTGTGTTTCCCAGTGTTAACACTGAAATCTCTAGTAATCTGGTGCTGTGTTTCCTAGTGTAAATACTGGTATCTGCAGTAATCTGGTGCTGTGTTTCCCAGTGTTAATACTGGAATCATCAGTAATCTGTTGCTGTGTTTCCCTGTGTTAATACTGAAATCTGCAGTTATTTGGTGCCATGTTTCCCAGTGTTAATACTGAAATCAGCAGTAATTTCGTGCTGTGCTTCCCAATGTTAATACTGAAAGCTGCAGTAATCTGGTGCTGTGTTTCCCAGTGTTAAGACTGAAATCTGCAGTAATCTGGTGCTGTGTTTCCCAGAGTTAACACTGAAATCTGCAGGAATCTGGTGCTGTGTTTCCCAGTATAAATAGTGGAATCTGCAGTAATCTGGTGCTGTTTTTCCCAGAGTTAACACTGAAATCTGCAGTCATCTGGTGCTGTGTTTCCCAGTGTTAACACTGAAATCTGCAGTAATATGGTGCTGTGTGTCCCAGTGTTAATACTGAAATCTGCATTAATCTGGTGCCGTGTTTCCCAGAGTTTACACTGAAATCTGCAGTATTTTGGTGCTGTGTTTCCCAATGTTAATACTGGAATCTGCAGTAATTTGGTAATGTGTTTCCCAGTGTTAATACTGAAATCTGCAGTAATTTGGTGCTATGTTTCCCAGTGTTAATACTAAATGTGCAGTAATATGATGCTGTGTTGCCCACTGTTAATACTGAAATCTGCAGTTGTTTGCTGCTGTGTTTCCCACTGATAATACTGAAATCTTCAGTAATCTGGTGCTGTGTTTCCCAGTGTTAATACTGGAATCTTCAGTAATCTGTAGCTGTGTTTCCATTGTTAATACTGAAATCTGCAGTAATCTGGTGCTGTTTTTCCCAGAGTTAACACTGAAATCTGCAGTAATTTGATGCTGTGTTTCCCAATGTTAATACTGAAATCTGCATTAATTTGGTGCCATGATTCCAGGTGTTAATACTGAAATGTGCAGTAATTTGATGCTGTTTATCCCAATATAAATACTGAAATCTGCAGTAATTTGGTGCTGTGTTTCCCAGTATTAATACTGAAATCTGCAGTAATTTGGTGCTATGTTTCCCAGTGTTAATACTGAAATCTGCAGTAATTTGATGCTGTGTTTCCCAATGTTAATACTGAAATCTTCAGCAATCTGGTGCTATGTTTCCCAATGTTTATACTGAAATCTGCAATAATCTGGTGCCATGCTTCCCAGAGTTAACACTGAAATCTGCTGTAACCTGGTGCTGTGTTTCCCAGAGTTTACGCTGAAATCCAAAGTAATCTGGTGCTGTGTTTCCCAGAGTTAATAATGAAATCCACAGTAATCTGGGGCTGTGTTTCCCAGAGTTAACACTGAAATTTGCAGTTATCTTTTGCTGTGTTTCCCAATATTAATACTGAAATCAGCAGTAATCTGGTGCTATGTTTCCCAGTGTTAACACTGAAATCTTCTTCAATCTGGTGCACTGTTTTGCAAAGTTAACACGGAAATCTGCAGCAATCTGGTGTTGTGTTTCCCAGTTTTAATACTGGAATCTTCAGTAATCTGGTGCTGTGTTTCCCATTGTTAACACTGAAATCTGCTGTAATCTGGTGCTCTGTTTCCCAGTGTTAATACTGAAATCTGCTGTATTCTGGTGATGTGTTTACCAGAGTTAACACTGAAATCTGCTGTATTCTGGTGCTATGTTTCCCAGTGTTAACTCTGAAATCTTCTGCAATCTGGTGCTCTGTTTTCCAAAGTTAACACTGAAATCTGCAGCAATCTGGTGCTTTGTTTCGCAGTTTTAACGCTGAAATCTGCAGTAATCTGGTGTTGTGTTTCCCAGTGTAAATACTGGAATCTGCAGTAATCTGGTGCTGTGTTTACCAGTTTTAATGCTGGAATCATCAGTAATCTGTTGCTGTGTTCCCCTGTGTTAATACTGAAATCTGCAGTTATTTGGTGCCATGTTTCCCAATGTTAATACTGAAATCTGCAGTAATCTGGTGCTGTGTTTCCCAGGGTTCGTAATGAAATCTGCAGTAATCTGGTGCTATGTTTCCCAGAGTTAACACTGAAATCTGCAGTAATCTGGTGCTGTGGTTGCCAGTTTAAATACTGGAATCTGCAGTAATCTGGTGCTGTGTTTCCCATCGTTAATACTGAAATCTGTCGTAATCTGGTGCTGTGTTTCCCAGTGTAAATACTGGTATCTGCAGTAATCTGTTGCTGTGTTTCCCAGTATTAATACTGAAATCAGCAGTTATTTGGTGCCATGTTTCCCAGTGTTAATACTGAACTCAGCTGTAATTTCGTGCTGTGCTTCCCAATGTTAATACTGAAATCTGCAGTAATCTGGTGCTGTGTTTCCCAGTGTTAATACTGAAATCTGCAGTAATCTGGTGCTGTGTTTCCTAGAGTTAACACTGAAATCTGCAGTAATCTGGTGCCTTGTTTCCCAGAGTTAAGAGTGAAATCTGCAGTAATCTGGTGCTGTGTTTCCCAGAGTTAACACTGAAATCTGCAGTAATCTGGTGCCATGTTTCCCAGGTTTAATACTGGAATCTTCACTAATCTGGTGCTGTGTTTCCCAGTGTTAATACTGGAATCTGCAGTAATTCGGTGCTGTGTTTCCCAGTGTTAATGCTGAAATCAGCAGTAATTTGGTGCTATGTTTCCCAGTGTTAATACTGAAATCTGCAGTAATTTGATGCTGTGTTTCCCAATATTAATATTGAAATCTGCATTAATTTGGTGCTGTGTTTCCCAGTGTTAATACTGAAATCTGCAGTAATTTGGTGCTATGTTTCCCAGTGTTAATACTGAAATCTGCAATAATTTGATGCTGTGTTTCACAATATTAATACTGAAATCTGCAGTTATTTGCTGCTGTGTTTCCCACTATTAATAGTGAAATATTCAGCAATCTGGTGCTGTTTTTCCCATTGTTAGTATGAAATCTGCAGTAATCTGGTGCTGTCTTTCCCAGATTTAACACTAAAATCTGCAGTAATCTGGTGCTGTTTTTCCCAGTGATAATATCTAATCCGCAGCAATCTGGTGCTGTGTTTCCCAGTTTTAACACTGGAATCTTCAGGAATCTGGTACTGTGTTTCCCATTGTTAACACTGAAATCTGCTGTAATCTGGTGCTGTGTTTCCCAGACTTAACACTGGAATCTTCAGCAATCTGGTGATGTGTTTCCCATTGTTAAACACTGAAATCTGCTGTAATCTGGTGCTGTGTTTCCCATTGTTAACACTGAAATCTGCAGTAATTTGGTGCTGTGTTTCCCATTGTTAACACTGAAAACTGCAGTAATTTGGTGCTGTGTTTCCCAGACTTAACACTGAAATCTGCACTTATCTGGTGCTGTGTTTCCCATTGTTAATCCTGAAATCTGCAGTAATCTGGTGCTTTTTTACTCAGAGTCAACACTGAATTCTGCAGTAATTTGGTGCTGTGTTTCCCAGTGTTAACACTGAAATCAGCAGTAATCGGGTGCTGTGTTTCCCAGTGTTAATACTGAAATCTTCAGTATCTGCTGCTGTGTTTCCCAGAGTTAACACTGAAATTTGCTGTTATCTGGTGCTGTGTTTCCCAATGTTAACTCTGACATCTGCAGTAATTTGGTGCTCTATTTCCGAATATTAATACTGAAATTTGCAGTAATCTGGTACTAAGTTTCCCAGTGTTAACACTGAAATCTGCTGCAAGCTGATGCTCTGTTTCCCAGAGTTAAACACTGAAATCTGCAGTAATCTGGTGCTGTGTTTCTCATATGTCAATGCTGAAATCTGCAGTAATCTGGTGCTGTGTTTCCCAGTGTTAATACTGGAATCTTCAGTAATCTGGTGCTGTGTTTCCCACTGTTAATACTGAAATCTGCTGTATTCTGGTGCTCTGTTTCCCAGAGATAACACTGAAATTTGCTGTAATCTGGTGCTCTGTTTCCTAGTGTTAATACTGGAAACCTCAGTAATCTGGTGCTGTGTTTCCCATTGTAAATACTGAAATCTGTAGTAATCTGGTGCTGTGTTTCCCAGTGTAAATACTGGTATCTGCAGTAATCTGGTGCTGTGTTTTCCCAGTGTTAATACTGAAATCTTCAGTAATCTGGTGCTGTTATTCCCAGAGTTAACACTGAAATCTGCAGTAGTCTGGTGCTGCGTTTCCAAGTGTTAAGGTGGAATCTTCAGTATTCTGCTGCTGTCTTTCCCAGAGTTAACACTGAAATTTGCTGTTATCTGGTGCTGTGTTTCCCAATATTAACTCTGACATCTGCAGTAATCTGGTGCTCTATTTCCGAATATTAATACTGAAATTTGCAATAATCTCGTGCTATGTTTCCCTGTGTTAACACTGAAATCTGCTGCAAGCTGATGCTCTGTTTCCCAGAGTTAAACACTGAAATCTGCAGTAATCTGGTGCTGTGTTTCTCATATGTCAATGCTGAAATCTGCAGTAATCTGGTGCTGTGTTTCCCAGTGTTAATACTGGAATCTTCAGTAATCTGGTGCTGTGTTTCCCACTGTTAATACTGAAATCTGCTGTATTCTGTAGCTCTGTTTCCCAGAGATAACACTGAAATTTGCTGTAATCTGGTGCTCTGTTTCCTAGTGTTAATACTGGAATCCTCAGTAATCTGGTGCTGTGTTTCCCAATATAAACACTGAAATCTGTTGTAATCTGGTGCTGTGTTTCCCAGTGTTAATACTGGAATCATCAGTAATCTGTTGCTGTGTTTCCCAGTGTTAATACTGAAATCTGCAGTTATTTGGTGCTGTGTTTCCCAGTGTTAACACTTAAATCAGCAGTAATCGGGTGCTGTGTTTCCCAGTGTTAATACTGAAATCTTCAGTAATCTGGTGCTGTCTTTCCCAGACTTAACACTAAAATCTGCAGTAATCTGGTGCTGTGTTTCCCAGTGATAATATCTAATCCGCAGCAATCAGGTGATGTGTTTCCCAGTTTTAACACTGGAATCTTCAGCAATCTGGTGATGTGTTTCCCATTGTTAACACTGAAATCTGCTGTAATCTGGTGCTGTGTTTCCCATTGTTAACACTGAAATCTGCAGTAATTTGGTGCTGTGTTTCCCAGACTTAACACTGAAATCTGCACTTATCTGGTGCTGTGTTTCCCATTGTTAATCCTGAAATCTGCAGTAATCTGGTGCTTTTTTACTCAGAGTCAACACTGAATTCTGCAGTAATTTGGTGCTGTGTTTCCCAGTGTTAACACTGAAATCAGCAGTAATCGGGTGCTGTGTTTCCCAGTGTTAATACTGAAATCTTCAGTATCTGCTGCTGTGTTTCCCAGAGTTAACACTGAAATTTGCTGTTATCTGGTGCTGTGTTTCCCAATGTTAACTCTGACATCTGCAGTAATTTGGTGCTCTATTTCCGAATATTAATACTGAAATTTGCAGTAATCTGGTACTAAGTTTCCCAGTGTTAACACTGAAATCTGCTGCAAGCTGATGCTCTGTTTCCCAGAGTTAAACACTGAAATCTGCAGTAATCTGGTGCTGTGTTTCTCATATGTCAATGCTGAAATCTGCAGTAATCTGGTGCTGTGTTTCCAGTGTTAATACTGGAATCTTCAGTAATCTGGTGCTGTGTTTCCCACTGTTAATACTGAAATCTGCTGTATTCTGGTGCTGTGTTTCCCATTGTAAATACTGAAATCTGTAGTAATCTGGTGCTGTGTTTCCCAGTGTAAATACTGGTATCTGCAGTAATCTGGTGCTGTGTTTCGCAGTGTTAATACTGAAATCTTCAGTAATCTGTGCTGTTATTCCCAGAGTTAACACTGAAATCTGCAGTAATCTGGTGCTGTGTTTCCAAGTGTTAAGGTGGAATCTTCAGTATTCTGCTGCTGTGTTTCCCAGAGTTAACACTGAAATTTGCTGTTATCTGGTGCTGTGTTTCCCAATATTAACTCTGACATCTGCAGTAATCTGGTGCTCTATTTCCGAATATTAATACTGAAATTTGCAATAATCTCGTGCTATGTTTCCCTGTGTTAACACTGAAATCTGCTGCAAGCTGATGCTCTGTTTCCCAGAGTTAAACACTGAAATCTGCAGTAATCTGGTGCTGTGTTTCTCATATGTCAATGCTGAAATCTGCAGTAATCTGGTGCTGTGTTTCCCAGTGTTAATACTGGAATCTTCAGTAATCTGGTGCTGTGTTTCCCACTGATAATACTGAAATCTGCTGTATTCTGGTGCTCTGTTTCCCAGAGATAACACTGAAATTTGCTGTAATCTGGTGCTCTGTTTCCTAGTGTTAATACTGGAATCCTCAGTAATCTGGTGCTGTGTTTCCCAATATAAACACTGAAATCTGTTGTAATCTGGTGCTGTGTTTCCCAGTGTTAATACTGGAATCATCAGTAATCTGTTGCTGTGTTTCCCAGTGTTAATACTGAAATCTGCAGTTATTTGGTGCTGTGTTTCCCAGTGTTAACACTGAAATCAGCAGTAATCGGGTGCTGTGTTTCCCAGTGTTAATACTGAAATCTTCAGTAATCTGGTTGCTGTCTTTCCCAGACTTAACACTAAAATCTGCAGTAATCTGGTGCTGTGTTTCCCAGTGATAATATCTAATCCGCAGCAATCTGGTGCTGTGTTTCCCAGTTTTAACACTGGAATCTTTCAGCAATCTGGTGATGTGTTTCCCATTGTTAACACTGAAATCTGCTGTAATCTGGTGCTGTGTTTCCCATTGTTAACACTGAAATCTGCAGTAATTTGGTGCTGTGTTTCCCAGACTTAACACTGAAATCTGCACTTATCTGGTGCTGTGTTTCCCATTGTTAATCCTGAAATCTGCAGTAATCTGGTGCTTTTTTACTCAGAGTCAACACTGAATTCTGCAGTAATTTGGTGCTGTGTTTCCCAGTGTTAACACTGAAATCAGCAGTAATTGGGTGCTGTGTTTCCCAGTGTTAATACTGAAATCTTCAGTATCTGCTGCTGTGTTTCCCAGAATTAACACTGAAATTTGCTGTTATCTGGTGCTGTGTTTCCCAATGTTAACTCTGACATCTGCAGTAATTTGGTGCTCTATTTCCGAATATTAATACTGAAATTTGCAGTAATCTGGTACTAAGTTTCCCAGTGTTAACACTGAAATCTGCTGCAAGCTGATGCTCTGTTTCCCAGAGTTAAACACTGAAATCTGCAGTAAGCTGGTGCTGTGTTTCTCATATGTCAATGCTGAAATCTGCAGTAATCTGGTGCTGTGTTTCCCAGTGTTAATACTGGAATCTTCAGTAATCTGGTGCTGTGTTTCCCACTGTTAATACTGAAATCTGCTGTATTCTGGTGCTCTGTTTCCCAGAGATAGCACTGAAATTTGCTGTAATCTGGTGCTCTGTTTCCTAGTGTTAATACTGGAAACCTCAGTAATCTGGTGCTCTGTTTCCCAGAGATAACACTGAAATTTGCTGTAATCTGGTGCTCTGTTTCCTAGTGTTAATACTGGAAACCTCAGTAATCTGGTGCTGTGTTTCCCAGTGTAAATACTGGTATCTGCAGTAATCTGGTGCTGTGTTTCCCAGTGTTAATACTGGAATCTACAGTAATCTGGTGCCTTGCTTCCCAGAGATAACACTGAAATCTGCATTAATCTGGTGCCTTGTTTCCCAGACTTAAGAGTAAATCTGCAGTAATTTCGTGCTGTGCTTCCCAATGTTAATACTGAAATCTGCAGTAATCTGGTGCTATGTTTCCCAGTGTTAATACTGAAATCTGCAGTTATATGGTCCTTTGTTTCCCAGAGTTAACACTGAAATCTGCAGCAATCTGGTGTTGTGTTTCCCAGTGTTAACACTGAAATCAGCAGTAAACGGGTGTTGTGTTTCGCAGAGTTAACACTGAAATCTGCTGTAATCTGGTGCTGTGTTTCCCAGTGTAAACATTGCAAACTGCAGTAATCTTGTGCTGTGTTTCCCAGTGTTAACACTGAAATCAACAGTAATCTGGTGCTGAGTTTCCCAGCGTTAACTCTGAAATCCACAGTAATCTGGTGCAATGTTTCCCTGTGTAAATACTGAAATCTGCCGTAATCTGGTGCTGTGTTTCCCAGAGTTAACACTGATATCTGCAGTAATCTGGTGCTGTGTTTCCCAGTGTTAACACTGAAATCTGCAGTAATCTGGTGCTGCTTTCGCAGTGTTAACACTGAAATTTGCAGTAGTCTGATGCTGTGATTCCCAGTTTTAACACTGAAATCAACATTAATCTGGTGCTGAGTTTCCCAGCATTAACACTGAAATCCACAGTAATCTGGTGCAATGTTTCCCTGTGTAAATACTGAAATCTGCAGTAATCTGTCGCTGTGTTTCCCAGTGTTTACACTGAAATTTGCTGTTATCTTGTGCTGTGTTTCCCAATGTTAATACTGAAATCTGGAGTAATTTGGTGCTGTGTTTCCCAATGTTAATACTGAAATCCTCAGTAATCTGGTGCTATGTTTCCCTATGTTAACACTGAAATCAGCGGCAAGCTGATGCTCTGTTTCCCAGAGTTAACACTGAAATCTGCAGTAATCTGGTGCTGTGTTTCCCAGTGTTAATACTGGAATCCTCAGTAATCTGGTACTGTGTTTCCATTGTTAATACTGAAATCTGCTGTATTCTGGTGCTGTGTTTCCCCGAGTAAACACTGAAATCTGTAGTAATCTGGTGCTGTGTTTCCCAGTGTAAATACTGGTATCTGCAGTAATCTGGTGCTGTGTTTCCCAGTGTTAATACTGGAATCATCAGTAATCTGTTGCTGTGTTTCCCTGTGTTAATACTGAAATCTGCAGTTATTTGGTGCCATGTTTCCCAGTGTTAATACTGAAATCTGCAGTAATCTGGTGCTGTGTTTCCCAGTGTTCATACTGAAATCTGCAGTAATCTGTTGCTGTGTTTCCCTGTGTTAATACTGAAATCTGCAGTAATTTGATGCTGTGTTTCCAAATATTAATATTGAAATATGCATTAAGTTGGTGCTGTGTTTCCCAATGTTAACACTGAAATCTGCAGTAATCTGGTGCTGTGTTTCTCAGTGTAAATAGTGGAATCTACAGTAATCTTTTGCCTTGCTTCCCAGAGATAACACTGAAATCTGCAGTAATCTGGTGCCTTGTTTCCCAGAGTTAAGAGTGAAATCTGCAGTAATCTGGTGCTGTGTTTCCCAGAGTTAGCAATGAAATCTGCAGTAATCTGGTGCCATGTTTCCCAGTTTTTA